>CM021717.1:3471172-3485735 GCA_011074415.1 Stictonetta naevosa | reverse complement strand
TGCATTGTACAAGTGCATCGTGCAAGAGCATCATGCAAGAGAATCATGCAGGTGCATTGTACAAGTGCATCGTGCAAGAGCATCGTGCAAGAGAATCATGCAGGTGCATTGTACAAGTGCATCGTGCAAGCGCATCGTGCAAGAGAATCATGCAGGTGCATTGTGCAAGAGCATCGTGCATCATGCAAGAGCATCATGCAAGTGTGTTGACTTCCGTGCAACAGCGCAACCTCGGTGCCTCTGCATCGCCTGGTCCCCGAGGGGCAGCTCAGAGCGGGTGGCGATGGGGCACGGACACGGGGCCTGCACTGCTTCCCACCAGAGCTACCCTAAGGGACCTAGGAGAATAAATGTGATGTGTTAGCGCTTCCTATTCCTCCACATTTAAGGGGAACTCCCTGGGCCTGTGCCATCCCACCAGCCAGGACAATTACCCGTGGTATTCCGTGGCCCCTTTCATTTTGGTTTCCCTAAATCTCATTAAGTGTCTGTTCCCATACCTGGGGAAACAACGACGACACCACCAACAAAAAGCCGTCGATTATATTTGCTTTGCCTGTGCAAAGATTTGTCATTTTGCCATCTGTAGGCGAGCGTGCTCGGCCACAATGGGTTTTGTTTGACTTCTCTGGTAAAAAGGTGCCCGGTTTTCCTCCGGGGCTGTCCCCAGCCTGCTCTCCCCCCGCCTCACTCCTTTCAGCGGGGCTGTTGATGAGCTTGGCCTAATCAGATTAACTCGGCCCAGACACAGCAGTGGCAGTTTATTCTCTTTTAAAAGGACTCCACGGTTTCCTACAAACTTTTTTGTAAACTCTTCATCTCCGGCTAAACTCTTTTGTAAGCTGTACCCAATGGACTCTTTGAGAGACCCACGCTCCCGGTCAATGAAGACCTGTTAGAATGGGTCACTAATCCGCAAGAGCGCAGAAATGCCTTTAAAGCCGTGCACTGAGGCATTGGGAGCCCTGACCAGCACCCGCGGGAAGGGCGGGTTGAATTCCCGAAGGGCTGGAACGTTTCATTTTATTGCTAAAATAAATATTTGGGGAGGGGAGAAAAAAAAAAAAAAAAAAAAAAGATTAAAAAAATCCGGCGCGTTTACAAGGCTGACGAAATAAGGTGGTGTCCTCCGGGTGCTGGGACACGCTTTGGGGGCTGCTCCGAGCCCGGCCCACCCTCGCCCTCCAGAATCTCACCGGGAGCTCGGGGCTGGCAGGAATCAAAGCGGCGTTCCCGCGGTGGGTTTTTGTGGTGCTGGGCAGCACTGGGGCTGCTTCTCTTTGGGGGAAAAAAACCTCCTCTTGGGACCTTCGCGTGGCGCTCCTCTGGTCTGGGTGGGATGCTCCCCTGCACCTCCGTGGGGCTTTTTATTAGGCAAAGCTTTCTGAAGCTGCTTGGCTGGGAAAAATAATAATAATAATAATAATTTCTCTGCTGGTTTCGTATGCGTTCCATAGGAATTTCAATTTTCTGTTTAAGCAGAAGCACCGTTTCTTGCTTGTTGGTGAGGATTTTACCAATGTGCCCATCTCCCCAGGTGTCCCGACAAGCGCAGGAGCGCGGCTTCCTGCAAGGAGGAGGAGGGAGCCCAGGGTCGGGCTCAGCAGGGTTTGGGCTGGCAGGGAAGCCCTGCAGGAGGGGACAGGAGGGGAAAAGCAGCCTGTGCCCAGACCCAAGCACTCGTGTTCCCAAAATCGAGCCACAGAGGCACGGTTTCGGCACCCAGCGAGCCTCCCCGCGGCCCCGCTTCCTTCCAAGAAGCTTTTCCCTCTCGTGGCCATGGCGAGCGTGCGATGGGCACGTCTGAACAACTTCACGGTGGGAGTGAACTCCATCCCCCTGCCACCATCGCCCTGACTTGGGGTCGTTTCTCTCCTTCGAAAAGAGGTGCCCCAATTAAAAAAAAAAAAAAAAAAAAAGTCTTAATTGGGTAGGAGGGACAGGACCCCCAACCTGGCACACCTCAGGGCACATTTCCTAAAATCCCAGCACCACCCAGGCTGGAAGGGACCTTCAGGATGATCAGGTGCAGTGAGTGCTCCCTAGGAGTTGCAGAGGGGGCGTCCCGTCTCCAGACATTTTGCGTGAAGCTTTTTCTCCCCGTACTTTGCACCCGAAGGCCCCAAACTCCCTCTGAGCAGGCGAACCAGGAGCCCTCGCCCTGGTTCCCACCAGTTGTTCTTGCTGAAGATGTTATCGCTGGATTAAAGCCTGCTGGAAAATGAGGTGAGATAAAATGATGCTAGGACCGAGATTTCTGGAGGAAGGAGAACTCCAGTGAATCATTCTCATGAATGAACTGGTGTGGGTGGGAGGAAGGGAAATGGACAGGCAGCCCAGGTCCCGGGGAGGCTTTCCCCATGACATTTTTTTTCCAGCTTGCACCGACAACGTGGAAACATCCCCACATCTCCGAGCTGGTGACGGGGCAGAAAAGGAGCACGGTGCTCGAGTGCTGACCCCTGAAAGCCATTCTGTGTGCTGGTAGGAGAACATTGACCCCTGAAAGCTGGTCTGAGGTTTGCCAAGTGCCTGTAGGAGAAGATTTTCAGCAGAAAGCCTCCGCAGCCAAGCCCCTGGCGGTGCCGCATGCGTGGCACAGGGCTGCGGTGTGCTCTGCTCCCCGTGCCTTCGTGCCACTAGCTCCTCTGTCGGCTCCTGCAGAGCACGCCGAGGTTTTCCTGCTTGCCCACGCCGCCATGCCCCGGACAATCTGTCCGTGCAGGTTCCTCTGCCCTTCCCGTGCCGTGTCCCTGGCCGGATGAGCGCGGAGGCGGCTCCCGGATTTGCATCCCCGAGATGAAAGGGCTGGCAGAGCGGCCGCCCGGCCTGTTCGCTCTCCTTTATCACCCTTTATGACAACTGGGAGCGAGTGATGAAAGGGGAACTGCTTAGCCTGACGGGGGCCCTTAAATGACCCTCTTCATCCCCCCTCCGGCGCTGTGCCCATCACCGTGGGCTCAGGGCAAGGACAAACCCCTCAAAGGGGGCTATGTATCCATAGGGCAGGGGTCCCACCAGCACCCCTTCTGCTCCATCCATCCCTCCTCTGCTCCCTCTGCGCTCACCTGCGCTGCTTCTTACCCCGCAGTTTTTTCAGGGACCATTTTATTTAACAAGGGGTGGGAGGGGAGGAAATAAAAGGAGAGCGGGTGCCAGGCTGGCTCGGGAGAATCCGGTTTGGTGCCGACCTCATTATCTGCTAATTGGGATCTTAACGAAGATTGTCCTGTCACATGCAGGTGGCCGGTGACAACGTGTCTGTGACTGAAGAGCAAGTCCTGACATAAGGAGAGTCAGGGCGCTTGCTGGGAGCCAGCAATCCCTGTCTGATCTCTCGTGCGCCCGTCTGGCGCTCTGTGAATAATTAATAAATTAATGATACACCTCAGTGCTGCACGCGAAACACGGCGGCAGCTTGAGCTGAAACCTGCTGCTTTGCAAAAACCTCCCTGTGCTCTTGGGAGTGGGCAAATCCCTCGGTTATGGGGGGGAAAAGGTGTCCCCGGAGCCGCGGCGTGGCACCGGGGCGCACGGGACCCTGCCCGAGGATGGGCTTTGGAGGGGAAATTCCTGGCTTTGTCATCCGATGGGAATGCTGAGCTAACAGCCACCAAATCTGTGCTAGAGCCTTTCTAGCAGGGGGTTAGGAACTGTACTAGAAAATTATTGCATGGCAAAAAGAGAGCCCTTGGTTAGGGCTCACACGGCAGGAGGGAAATGCTGCGCTCAGCCCGCGTGGGCAGCCCCGTCCCACTAATTTTTGGGTGCTGAAATCCGGGACACCCCCCGTGCTCGGTGGATGTTTGCAGAGCGCCCGCTGGGCAAAGTGCAGGAGCTGGATGGAAAACACAAGCTGGGCACGTGGGGAGAAGGCGGCGGATCTCCCGGAGGCAGCTCTGTGCCCTGCGGGTTCGCTCCGGGCATCGCCTTCCCTGCAGGAGCAGGCACCCGGCACGGAAAATTGCAGCTTGGGAGCTTCAAGTCTGGCAGAGCTGCAAGCAGAAAAACCTGAGGTCTGATAGCAGGATGCTTCCAGCCAGCCCTACAGCAGGCAGCGTGCCTGGGACCCCGCGGGGATGCTCGTCCTTGGAAGCCAACCCCGAGCAAAGGGAGCCCCCGGGGCTCGCTCCCACCAGGCAGCCCTGCTCCAGCCAGGCACGGGGCGCGTGTGCCAGGAGGTCTTTGCCCAGGAGAAATCCTCCTTCCCTTCCCGACGTGCCGGGCATGCAAACACGCCATTTCCCTCCCCGCCCCCCCCAGGTTCCCCGCAGCAGCCTGCTGCATCGCAGGGGGAAAAAGGTTTAATGAAAAATTTAAAGGCCGGCGTCTTAAAATAAATTCCAATCCTGGCTGAAATTTCACAGCGGCTGCTAAATGTCTCTCGCTCTAGGACTTGTGTGCGGGAAGCGAAACAATTGCTGAATCCGAGAGGAAAAAAAAAAAATACAAAAAAAAAAAAAAGGGGGCCTTGTTCCCTTGCTGGGCTGGTGAGACACGCAGCCAGCTCCACCGGAGGGGTGGGAGGTGATGGATGTAATTAAAAGCCCAGGGGGAGGGAGGAGGGCGAGAGGGAAGGACAATAAATGGAGGCAGCTTATCTCGCGGCTGAAAGCTGATCTTCCTGGACATGTAACATATGGTATTTTCAATAATGGATAAACAGTTTAAAAGGGGGACCTGCAAACGCTGGCTTTTAATGAGCTGGCAGCGGGGCTGTGCGCGGAGTGCCCCCAGCTCACCTTTTATCTTGCTCCCGGGGTCCCCCCCGGTGGCGGCCGGCGGGGCTCCGTGGGGCTGCGTGGCCCCGGCACGCACGGTGCCGTGTCCCAGCTTCCACGGCCGTGGGGTCGAGGGGCTGAAAATAATTACCCGGGCTGGAGCCGGCCAGGAGACTTGCCTTGCTTTCGCTCAAACTGCTGTGGGGTTTTTCATTACCAGCACGGGTCGGGACCCCTGTTTTTAGCAGCATTTTGCCTCCGGGACAGCCTCGTTGGCTCTGAGCTCTGCCCGTCCTGCAGGTGCCACCTGGAGCAAATGCGCGGAGGCTGCAAACCCCGTGAGCAGGCTCGAGGCTTCGGCTCGAGGCTCAGGGCTTTGGGTTTATTTTTTTTTGCTTTGCGGGTCCCCAGAGGAGAGGGGCTGGAGGTGGGTGCCCCGAGGCTGCCCCTGGGAGCTGCACGATGCGCTCCGCTTGTCACCGTGGCCAAAGGTGCGGGGGTGCAAGGAAGCTCACGTCCCAGAAAAGAAGTTGTGTGTGGAAATCGAGTCCTCGAGCCTGGTGCCTGCCTTCCCTGCTGGGCCTCGGGGGGTGCTGAGTGGCTGTACCTGCATCTCCAGCACTAACAGCACTTTTCGGGAGGGTTAAAGCGAGTCCCCTTCCGTGGCTAAGCCTGCAGCTGGCATTAATCTGTGCACATCCTTCGAAGCTCTGGCGCTTTACGTCGGCTCAGGCTGCACGCAGCCCTGCTCCCCTTTCACGCTGTAATCCCTGCACGTGCTTAGTCCTGGAATTATCTCCTCCATCCTTCAGCAGCCGCCGGTGCCCACCACCAGCCCTCTCTCATCCACCTCGGCCTAAACCTCATGTTTCCGCTGGCCCGTGGCTGAGCTGAGAGGAGCTACAGCATTTTAAAAGTCACCTGCCCCATTTCCCATGCTGCAGAGCTCTCCCCGGAGCATCTCCCAGAGCCTGCAGAGCCCCGGAGCCCCAAATTTCTCCTGGCACGCTTTCCTCGCCTGGCTTCAGACCCTTCCCATCTCCCAGCCCTGGGAGCCGGGGGCATTTTTTTATTCTTTTTTTTTTTTCAGTTCGCCAAAAATATACATGTGTTTTGGGAGCCATCTCCTTTTGTAGCGGCTCATTAGGGGAAATAAATGGCCCCTGACCATCTGCCATCTCCGGGCAGGTACCTGGCAGAGAGGGCTGGGAAACGGCGCGGAGGATCCTTAATCCGCTCAGGCTGCGGCGAAGTGAGCGGTGCTTCCCACAGCATAATTACAGCAGCCCTGCTGCAAAGTGACAGACCTAGTGAGTGGAAATAGATGAATGTAATTAAAAGCCCAGGGAGAGAGCGGCGGAGACGGGGGCGCGCAGAAGAGCAGCGGAGGGAGGGAGCGGGGCGGAGGGCGAGGAACCGAGCCCGGGAGGCGGCTTGTCCTCGGGATAGGGACCATATGCTGGTTTCAGCCAAGAAAAAGGGTAAAAGTTTATTACCGATTAATTCCTGTCCTTTCCTTCCTTCTAATTTTTTTTTTTTTCTGTTTAATTTAATGGATTTAAAGCCTGAAGGACACGTGCACCCCTCCAGCCGGCCCTGAGGTGCAGCCCCAGCCCCCGTGGGCCTTGCACCCAGACCCGGGGCTTTGCTTCTCCTCCCGCGCAGCCCCAGCAGCAGCAAGCCCAGCTTCCGAGGGCTCTTCCAAAGCCGAAATTCGCTTTTGCCATCAAAACCCTGCAGGGACACCAAAGGAGGGGAGCTGGTGGCGACCAAGGCGAGATCGAAAAAGTCGTCTAATTTTGCCGAGTGCTGGAGAGACAAAACCCAAGGATCCCCTGTGCGGGGGTCCTGCCCAAGCTCCTGGGGCTGGCACACGGGATGCTGAGTGCCCCTGGAGCTTGGTTTGTGCTGAGCTGGGACACGCTCGGTGCTTGCACGGCGCTTGCACGCCCGTGCTTTAAAGCAGCCAGCCGAAGCACCGTAATGGTATCGATCAGGAACGGCCGTTTCCCCTCTCCTTCCCTCTTTCAAATGCCCTTTTTTCTTCCTGCCCTCCCTTTGATGTCTTTTAATTACCTTCCCCCTCCTCCACACCCCCTTATAAAGACCTCGGAGAGGTGGGCGAGGTTCATTTATTGGCCTGGCTGGGGACGAGCCTGGGCCTTGGGCAGGCTCGGGGTGAGCTGCCTGTGATAACCGGGGCTGGGGGCAGCTCCAGGGGGGGGCTGAGAACCCCCCGATAGCTCCGAGCATCCCTTGTGCCCGCTGGGGCTCCCCACAGGAGGATGCTCTGCCCCATAAACCCACTGCCACCGAGGGCACGGCTCCCACAGCACCCCTTAATTCCCCCCCAGGCACATTTCAAGGATGCTCGTGGGGAGGGAGGCTGACGGGTCCCCTTCTCGAGGCCATCCCCACCGCCAGGTGCTTGGGGCCGGGGGCTGGGATCAGCAGTTTTGTCCCTCCCTGAGCATCTCTCTGCGGAGAGCCGCTCGGTCCCCATCCCCCTTCGCCCACCCTCCCCTCGCCCCGGGACGGATGGGAAATTCGAGGAATGCTCAGATTTTACTCATTAGCCCAACCTCCCGCTGGCCCCGGTTTAAAACAACCTGCGGGGGCTTCCCTTGATCGGTGATGTATGAGTGGCAGCCGCGGGGTAAGGCAGACATCGAGCCTGGCTGGAGTCGGCCTGCCTCCCGTTCCACTGTTAACTCGTCTGCTGCGACTGGACATAATTTAGCCTAATTGTCTTCATGTGGCTTGCTTTCATCGTGGCCACAGCCCGCTTTAGCCAGCGGCTAACGAGGACGTTTCAATGGCTCTCGGTGGAGCCCGTCCCTGCTCCTCTCCTTGCTCCTTCGTTTCCCAGGGCAGGGCTGGCAGGGGAAGGGGGATGCTCGGGGAAGAGCTGGGCTGAGCGGGGCATGGGGATGGTGTTTGCCTCTGGTGGGACCCCACAGCCGATCCCATTTCGCTGTGGGATGGAGAAGCCGCCTTGAGCCGGCCCTCCCCGAGCCTTGCAAGACCCCCCCCTGGACACCGGGAGGATCCCGGGGAGCTGTTCCTGGCTCGCTGCGATGCTGTGGGACCTCCAGCCTTCACCCCCCTCTGCTCCCCACATCATTCCCCATCCTACCCCGACCCCCGAAGTGCCAAGCCCGAGGCACGCAGGTCCCATACAACCCGTACCCAAAGCCAAAAGGGGGCTGCCCTAGGACAAAACCCCATTTTAGCCCCAACCTAACAGAAGCAGGGAGAGCAGATCTGGGTGACTGGGGGGGTGACATGAGCTGCCCCCCTCCCCACACACACACCCCTGGGGACCCTCACGGGTGCTCCTGCAGGGTCCCGGTGGTGGTGGCAGTGTCCCCGAGCATCCCTGGCTGCGTGCACGTCCCTGGCCATACGGGATGACTCGGGGGACGAAGCAGGCTGGGGAAAAGTGCCACGTGCTCGGGGCGCAGGCTCCTTTCTGAGCTCCTCGAGGGCTGGTGCAGCCACGCAGCCTTCGAGCTCTCACCCTTTTGCGGGGGATATTTGGGTTTGGGGCTTTCTGTCCCCATCGTCAAGGGGGGAGCCGTCGCGTTGGTTTTCTTGGAAGCACGTCCCCGGCTTTTTTGACGGGAAGAAGCTGGCGTTTCATGAAAGCCTCTCCCTCGTTATTTAATGCGAAAGCACTTCAATTAGTTTCATTTGATTTACTTTGATGCTTTTGTTCCCCGAGGTTTCCAGCGCGCGGGGCTGCTCCACCTCTCCGGGGCTGCCCCACTTTGATCTCGCCCCCCCATCACCCCCCACCCACCCCATGGGGTTGGGGGCATCGGCCCCGCGTCCCCCCCATCTGCTCCAAAACCAATATTGACTCGGGAGCCGGGCAGCCCCCCGCCAGGCTGCTTTAATCAAAGCTTTCCCCCAGCAAATGAAGTTTTTACAAGAAGGTCTCCAGGTGCTCCATCCGGGGGGGGACACACAATGGTTGTCCCCGGCGGGGGCTCGCTGCTATGGCAAAGGGGGGAAGCGGAGGGGCCGGGAGCCCCAGAGCTCCCCCAGGGTTCTGCTGTAGCTACAGGAGCCAGACGGGGGTTTGGACGGCGAGCCAAAACATTTAACATTCGCGAAGTAATTAAGCAGGGGAGAGAGGCGGGGAGGGCAGGGGGAGGCTCAGGAATTGGTTCTCGTGGGAATGCTGCGGCGGGGCCCCCCCGTGGGGCAGGTACCCTCGGCCATCGCCATGAACCCTTCCCTCTCCGGCTGGAAACAGCTCTCCAGAGCTGCCTGCCTTCTTCGGACCCCCCCGGAGGACATCCCAGACGGGTTTGGGGCCGTAGGGACTCGCCAAAGGGATCTGCAGAGAGAGGGGCAATGCGCCCGCAGCGGTGCCCACACACCCAAAGCTGTGCGAAGCAGGGCACTGAGAGCACCTGGGGGGGTCGCACCCCCACCCGGCCCTCTTTCCTGCACCTATGGGGGATGGCACAGCCTCAAAAATCCATGGCAGGGTGCACCACCACCGGGTGCACCACCACCGGGTGCACCACCACCTTGTTCCATGAGCCAGGGCGCGGGACGCAGCGGTGAGGTCGGATGAGACATCCCCCAGGGCACCAAAGGGAAAGCTCAGGGCTTGCTGGAAAGGAAAAAAAAAAAAAAAAAGCCCCAAACCCTACTAGCAATCTGTTCCAAAGGCATCTATTCCAACCAAATAAACAGCTGAGAACAATGGGCGAGGGCAGGGAGAGGGCTTGGCTCAGGAGCCCCAGACGGAGCCGGGGAGTGAAGGATTGCGCGCTGAAAGGCAGCATTTAGGAACAAAGCACAGCCTTCCACCACATTTCAGCTGCTTCCAGTGGGTCCCCTGCCACCGAGGTCGCTGCCCGAAGGCGGCTTTAGGTAGGGGCAGCGTGAGCGGGGGTTTGTGGTTAAAAGCTCAGCGCCTTGGTGGCAATTGGAAAACGCTACCAGGCTTCCCAGCCAGCCAAGCGCCTTTTATTCCCCCCCTGCTCTAAAGGGAATGTAATTAGTTTAAAACCAGCAGCAGGGAGGCACGACGGCTCCTTTGCCAGGGACAATGGCAAAATAAGTGTATCAACGCCCCGGCCAGCATATTTCGGTGTCCTGATGAGCCCGGCTATGGCCTGGAGCCTCTCTTTTCCCCTGAGAACCGCCCCAGGCTGCGGCGCTTTGTGCGCGTTTATTAACAGGCTGCACGGTGGGGAAGGCTCGCGGGCAGCAGCTCGCTTATTTTATTCCCCGTGGTGTGCACCGTGCTGCCCTCCGACCATCACCAGGACCTGCAGGGACCTGGGGAAGGGCCCAGAGCTGGGGCACGGCTGTCCCCACATCACACAGTCACCTTTGCAATAACTTACAGGGACTTCACGGTGCCGCACCGCTTTGGTTCGGCTGCGGGATGGGCTCAGGGGTAAGGATGCTGGAGGGCAGCTTTGGAGCAGGGCCGGTGGCTTCGTGTGTGGCTGTGCAAAGGTGCTGGAGCCGCTGCAGGCTTTGCAGCCTCCTGTCCTTGGCTCCTCCTGGCCGGAGGAGCCATCCTGGCACTCCGACAGGGGCTCTCCGTAGGGTGGTGCAAGGAAAATGCAGCGCAAATAAAGCCCAGAGGCAGGGGATGGATGCTCTGCGTTGTGCTGGCAGTGGTGAAAGCAGCAAGCCGCTGGGTTTTTGCTGAGAAAGGAGCACATCCTGCATGCTACAGGTGACAGCAGGTTCCCTGTCCCCCTCTACCCTCCCCTTGTCCTCCCCGGATCTCCAGGGGAGCTGCGGGGGCTCCAGACCTGCAGGGGGATCGAGACGTTTGGCCACCTTGCTGCACGCCTGCGTGGCTGGCCTTGGGAGCAAAACCAAAGGCTTTTCACCCCGAACCTTCATCCCCGTGATAAAACCAAGGTTTGCATCCTGCCAACGGGGCAGGGCACAGCCGGGGCCGCGCCTCCGTCGCAGGCAGCCGGGCTCGGGCTTATTTCCCCGTGGATAGGGTTCAGTGGGGCTGAAAGAGCCGCACGCCCTCCGGTAATTTGCAGCCTGGGGGTGCTGGGCTGACACCGCACTGAACCCAGGGCAGCAGCAGGCAGCGCGGAGCGAGGCATCTCTCCCCTATTGTGGCGGCGGGGACGCTCGGGGCTTGGCTAATAGGGGACATTCTTTCCTCCCAGGGCTTCCTCCACCACTTTAATGCATTCAGGCCCAGCCTGGGCTTATTTAGACTCGTTAACGGCAGCGTTCGGGTGAGCGTCTTCCCCATTTCCCCTAGCAGGAATATTATCCCTATTTTGTTCGGCATTGTTCATAACCGGGGGGGGGGGACGATTAATCGGAGCAGAAAGGACTTCATTCAGCCGAAATTCCTTCCGTGGCTGCACCACTGGGAACAAATTAGCCACTCGCACGTCGCAGTTGGCCTTTTCCGTGGGCACAGGCTTTGGGCTGAAGTCACCTCGTGGGTTCCCTGGGTGCTTGAATGCAAGTCTGCTCCCAGGTTGTAATCCCTGTCCTCGTCGCCTTGTCCTAACTGCTTTTTTTGGGTGCTAAATGGGCCCTGGTCCTGGTCCTTGCTGGTCTGCAGTGGTGCTTGTTCCTGCAGACGGCTGGGGTAACACAGCACGGGGGTGGTGGCCTGCATGCCGCAGAGATCTCCTGCAGGCTCCTGCGCTGGGTCCCCGGAGATTAAACTTGGGTCCCCGAGGTCTGCCTCGTGCCAGAGGATGCCTCGGTAACGCTGAAAGCTGTGAATGTCCCAGCCGTGCTCCTCCCCACGAAACAGTGACCTACAGCCACTGCTTCCCACCGGCTCCCCGCTGCAATCCATCTCCCAGCTGCCGCAGGTGCTCCAAAGCCTCCTGGCTTTGTTCTGCAGCCCACCTGCAACCTGCAGACCTGTAGCACGGCTATAAACTAAAACGCAGCCGTAAAAGAAATCCAGAAAGGCTGTGAGGTCTGGGCACCTCCAAAGCGCTGCTGCTAATGATGACCGTGGTTGTCCCTCCCTGGCTGACGGGCTTTGGGAAGCCTCTGCAAGCGCGCTGGAGACGTCTTGAAATAAAATCGGGAAATTTTAGGGAGGATCAGGCAGAAAGCTGAGCGATGCCCGGGGGTGCTGAGCCACCCTGGGAGGTGCAGGAGTGGTGGAAGAGCAGAGGGCAGCCCTCGCTGCCTCCGTGCCGGTCCTGGGGCAGCTGCACGAGGTCTGGGGAGGTTTTGCATCGCGTCCTTCTGCCCGCTGGCGGCAGGACTGGGGCTGCGCGGTGGCCAGATCAGCCGAGGTCACCAGAAGCAGCTGCCGCCGCCGCCTGACATCTGGTTTAAGGGTGCTCACACGGAGAGACCTCGTCTTGTGCTGGTCAGGCAGAATAAATTCAGCCTGCAGCCCGCGTGGCTTTATCAGCAGGGCTGGAAAGGAGCCCAGGGACTGGACACGGCCTCGAGGACGGGCTCCTGGGGGGTGCCCCTGCAGCGGAGCAGCAGCACTTTATTGGGAATGATTCTGTGACGAGGTCCTTCCCCTTCCCTTTCTCATCCCCTTCCCTTCCCCTTCCCAGCCGTTTTGCTCACCCTGCAGGCCGGCAGCCCCCAGCTGCTGTCCCCGCTCCTGAACATCTGCGCCGCACTCCCCGCTCCCGACGCCTGCCCCGGGACGCCAGATGCAGAGCCAGCCCCTCCCCAGTCTGCTTCGCATTTCCCCAGTTTTATCAGGCACGGACGCTTTGAGGTTTTTACAGACTCCTTTCCTAACGGCACCCGTGGCGTTTGGGGCCGCAGAGCTTCTTTCCCCCCGGCAGAGGGTTTTTTTTTTCCAGCCATGGTTTCCCAGAAGAAGGCACGGGACCCACCACGGCCCCGTCCTGCTGGTGCAGCATCTCCTCTATCGGCGCGGCTGCTCGGCGGCTCCGGGAGGACCATTTCTGCTGCCTGCAGCAGGATCCGGCCCCACGCCGGAGCCGTCTAGCCCCGTGCCCTGTCTCTGGCTATCGATGAGGCTGCCGAGACGTCTCAGCGGAGCAGTAAATGAGCTGCCTGTGCGCAACGCGGGGAGATGAGCTCTGCCCTTCGGGCTCTGCGCTCTCCGCGCCGATGCAGTGCCCCCAGCCTGCACCACCCGAGGTTCCCAGGGACACTGAGCTCCCAGGGACACTGTGCCCTGCCCGTGGCGCTGGAGCTGAGGATGGGAGCAGCGCTCATCTCCAGGTTCATTTTCCCCAAGGACAATGAGCTCGGGATGCTCCATCCCCGTGCCGCGGATGCGCTGCGGCGGGCATGAAACGAGGAAGAAGTGATTCAGGTGCTGAGCCACGAGGGCTCGGCGGGTTTTGGTGGTGAGCAGGATGTGTCCCTGCCTGCCAGGTGCCGTGCCGGTGAGCCCTGGCAAGCCTCGGCTGACCCAGCTGGGACGAGGAGCTGCGCCCTTGCTGCTGGAGACCCAAGGGGTCCCATGGGGGGACCTCACAGGGTTTGGCTTCCACAGCAGCATCTTGCAGAGGCTGCTTCAGGAGGGATGTACGGGGCAAGGGTGATCCCAAAGCAGCAGCCCCGGGGCATGCAGAGTGTGGGGCTGCGGGGCCGGGGGTGCAGAGCAGGGCCCTGGGGCTGGGCTCCACGCCTGGGCTCCTGCTAGGACGCTTCTCTCCACCAGAAATGCATTAGGAAGGAATTGAGTTTGGCTGGCAGGCGTTCCTCAGATCGATGAGATGAAATTTGATAAGGAAAAAGCAGGAACGTGCTCAGCACATGTGAAAAAAATAAATAAATAATAAAAAAATATATCCTCAGATCTTGCCCTGTGGGAAATGGGGCAGGAGGGTTGGGGCTGTGAGCACCAGCCTTCCTGGAAAGCTTTTCTTGCTGATGTCTGCCCGGGGAATCCCGGGGGATGCATCTCAGGAGCCAGGCAGATGGACACAAGGGCAGCAGAGGCTGGTGCCTGCATTGCCCCTCGAGAGCAGGTGCAGAAAAAAAGCCATTTCCCGGAAAATCTGGCCCTGCACCCGAGCTGGCCCCCTTCCAGGCTACTTGGCTCATTGTAGGTGGCGGTGCCTGGGAGGGGGATCCCAGCCGGGGGCTCCGTGCTGTGCTCAGAGCAGGGATTTCTGCGTGCCCCGAGCACACAAACCCAGCCTGGGAGGCAGACAAAGGGCAGCCACGGGTCAAACACATCAACCCCTTCAAGCGGCAGCACTGGGGTGTTGGAAATGACGCGTGGGAGCAGCGCTGAGACCCTCGGAGGCGCCCCGGAGGGTTGAGAATGCGTCGTGGAGCTGTTCAGCCTTCCCCGGGTGACAAGCGTCACGCGGGGACGCACGCAGCGTCCCCGCCTCTGCTGCACGAATGGGAAGAGGGAGGCGGCCGCGCGATCCCCGTGGCGCCCGCACTGCGGTCTGAAGGATGGGAGCGTGTCAGCAGCGACTGCCAAACGCCTCCGTCAGGCAGCCGCGCTCCCCTCGGCGGCACGCGGCGGCCGCGATAAATAAATGACATCTCCTCCTTCCCTGAAACGGGGGCAACCGGGGCCGGAACGCGCCGCAGGGAGCGTGCCCTCCTCCCGACGCGCCCCGTGAGTCACCGCGGCTCCCCGGGGTATCAAGATCTGGAAGGCACCCAAAGGCTGCAATCGAGCGCATCGGGGCTCGGCGGCGATAACGCGGCGCTATCGGGCTCCATCCAGCTGCTGAGTCAGCCCAGCACGCCCTCCCCGCCTGGCAGGCAACCAGGGATGGAGCCGCTGGCGGTGAGACTGGGTTCAGGGCTCTATGCAGAGCTGTGCAGCAGCCCTGGGGGCTGAGCATCCCTGGGGCTGAGCATCCCTGGGGGCTGAGCATCCCTGGGGCTGAGCATCC
>CM021717.1:3365977-3466584 GCA_011074415.1 Stictonetta naevosa | reverse complement strand
GGGATGGGGATGGGATGGGATGGGATGGGATGGGATGGGGATGGGATGGGATGGGATGGGATGGGGTGAGATGGGATGGGGATGGGGATGGGGATGGGGATGGGATGGGATGGAGATGGGATGGAATAATTCATTTGGAAGGGACCAACAAAGACCATTAAGTCCAACTGGCCCTGCAGCCAAGGATTCCCAGTGCAGTTTGCCTCAAAATAAGGGGACAAACGCCCCGTTTGAGAGGGCTGGTGGCTTCCATCGCGCCAGGCCGGCCGGCTGAGCCGCCAAAAGGCTTGCGCAGCGTGGCCCTGGTGGTGGTACAGCCCGGGAGGGTAATGGGTATTGGATTGCTCCCTTAGGTCTGTTCTTGAACCTAATCCTCATTAGACTGAAACCCATTTCAATTAAGACAGGCCGGGCTCCTCCTTTGTCTTTCTTTTAATTGGACCGTTCCTGCTGCTAAATGGGCAGCTTAAGCATCCCAAAGACCCTGAGAAAAGCCCGGCATGTCCCCTAATGGGGTTTGAAAGTGGAGAAATAACAGCATAATCAGTCTCTTCCTCTTTGTGTCAGCCCCCGATTCACACCGCCGCCCCCTCCCCTGCGCACCCTTTCACCGAGGGGCTGCTGACAGATGGGAACAGCACCGCCGCTTCAATGGGGTCTGTCGGGGGCTTTCACGGGCCCTGTTGCCATTCTCTGGCCCTCTTCTCCTCCTGCTCTTGGCCTTTGTGCCAAGACTGGGAACAAGCTGGGAAAGCTGAGCCCGTCCTGTAAATACCTGCCTGCGCTGGATCAGCTCAGGGCTTAAAGGGGATGAGGAGCTCTTCTTCCCTTCCTCTGCTGGCCTTCCTTGCCCTCCTCTGCTCCTCTCTTGCTCCTTTCCTATTATTTATTCCCATTTTCCTCCAAACTAAGGCACGAGCGGCTGGGGAAGCAGATGCTTGACTTCTCTTGGGGTGAGCTAGCCCAAAAAGAGGCTTGGCATGGCCAGTCCGAGGGCGAGCTGCTCCTTTCTGCCCTCGCTGTGCAGTCCAGCTCTGCTCTAGGACCGGGGCAAGGCTGCTGAGCTCTGGGGTGCCCGAGGCCCCCAGTGCCTGTGGGGCTGAGCAGGGGGGGAAGATGCCTGGGGGCTTTCCCTGGTGTTAGCAGCAGCGGAGATGCTCGTTGGGCTTCGTTACGGGAAGAGATCTGATGATCGACTTGCCCTATCCAAGGGTATTTGATGATCCAGAGGGTGCCCTGATCAGTCTGTGCCACGGGTTTCTGCTGGGGAGGTGGGCTAACGGGGCTGGCTTTTAGCTTGTATGGGAAATAGCTTTGCCCTTCTTAATTCCCGTTCTCCTGGCTGGTTTCTGAGCAGGTCTCCTCAGCCACCCATCCCCTTGTGCACCTCCAGCACCCCCCGTGTCTTCCTTGTGCGTCCCCTGCTGGGCCCCCTCCTGTCCCTGCACAAACCTGAATCTGCACGGCCGGATTCCTGCGGGAGATGGGGCACGGTGCTGGCTGCAGAGCTGCCTGGAAGAGGCTGTGATCAGCAAAAGGGCAGCTCCCAGCCTCCTTGAAACTGCCCCTGCTCAAGTGGGAGCCAAGTGGGTGCTCGGGTGCGCCCTACCCCAGCACTCGCGCACCCGGTCATGCAGGCACGAACCGGGCGCTCCTGCAAGAGCTGCTTGGGTGCTCATGCGGGGTGTAACAGGCATGCCGTGAGCTCTTGCGTGGCCGAATTGCTGCTGTGAGCTCGTGCAGGGCTGAATTGGGTGCTCAGCTGTGCTGCAAAGCCGCGCTCGTGCATGCTCTGCCTGGAGCCGAGGCACGAGCTCGCAGCTCGGCCGGGGACCTGCCGGCTGCTCACGCGTGGCGCGAGCGAGCAAGCCAACAGAAATTAATCGGGTGCTCATGCACGGACTAATCTGGTGCTTATGCGTGTGCTAATTGGGCCCTCATGCATAAATTAGCGGGGCGCTCATGCATGAGCTGATTGGGCTCTCATGCGCGTACAGACGGGCATGGGATGGGGTGGGGGGACACGGGGCACGGCGGGTGCTGGGGGGGCGCCTGCAGATGCCCCCCACGGGTTCCCCTCGGTGGTGCCCAGGCATGGGGATGCCTGGCTATTAGGGGATGCAGAGAAAACCCAGTAAATGGCTCCTAATTCATGGATAATTCATGCACTTTCTGGATTTCTCCGTTTCCAAGCAGGGCCCTCACATCGCTGCTCCCTCGCCCAGCAGCTCTGCGCAGCCCCGGGGAAAAGTCCCTCGGTGCCACCAGGGGGGTGTTTGGGGGCAGGAGGGGATTTGTGCCGGCGTTCCCGGGCATCACAAGTTGCACAATATTTTGGGGATATTTGGGGGATATTTTGGGGATATTTTGTGTTCCTTTATTTTGTGAAGCAAAACTTTTTTTGGAAGCGGTTTGCCATCTCTCTCACAGGGATCTGGGCCGGGGGGCATTTTTCATGACTTCACATCACAGCCTTGGAAAACTGAAGGAATTATCAGAAAAAATAAAAAATAAAAAATAGAAAAGCACGGCCCCAGCTGATCAGCACAGAACTCCCCCCGCTCCCGGCGCGGCGCGAAGCCCACCTCCCCTTCCTTCCCCCGCCAAACATCTCGCGGGTGCCGGGGGAGGGGGGGGGGCTCTTTTCTCTCCCCCATATGGTGCCAAGCCCACCTTGGCCCGGATCCCCTGGGAGAGCGCCTGGGGGACAGCTGGGAACAGAGGGAAAACAGCCGCCGCCGCTACGGCCACTTGCAAAGGGCCGCAGCGGGACGGGAGAGGGATGCGGCGGCGGAGCAGTCGTCCTGGAGACCGCCGTGCCGGGGACATAATGAGCAGCGTCACGTCCCTTCCCTCCCACCGCTTTTTAATTCCTTCCTCGTCTTATTTTCGCCTCCTGGGAGCGAGGAGACGAGGGCATCCCCCTCGGCCCAGGCTTTTGTGGGTTTGTGGCAGCTCGGCTCGGGCGAGGAGGGGTTTAGGGCTGGTGCTGCTGTGGGGTATGGGCGCGTCTCCTTGGGGCTGGGGGCGTGCCGTGTGTCCCAGGAGGGTCCTCAAAAAAAAAAAAATAAAGTCAGAGGGGGGAAAAAGTGGGGGTTCCCCTCTCGTTTTGCACTTTTGCATGACGTTGGGGTGATGTGTTGAAGGCTGGGTCACCCTAACGCCCTCCGGGGAGAGGGCAGGGAGGAGGACTTGTGTGTGCTGCCCCAAATCCCGCGTGTTTGTGCGCTCTGAAGGCAGGTTGGGAAGGGGGTGACGGCTGGGACAGCCCCACAGCATCACCCCGAGGAGCTCAGCCCTCCTCCTGGCAACACGGGGCTGCAGGGCACCGCTCCCCATCCCTCCCCACCTCCCTTTTACCTCCCCTCCTTTTTCGCCATTTCACAAATGAATTTCTTATTACCACGTTTATTTTAAACGGAATCGGTTTTCCCTTTGGGGGGTTGGGGGGGTGGATTAAAGCATTCAGGCTGGGAGCGCAGGAAACGTCGGCTTTTCTTCTGGTGCCCCTGGGGAAGACACGGCCCCTGTGTTCTGCTGAAAGGCCCCGGCGCTGAATGACCCGCGGGCCCTGAATGAAGTGCCTCTCAATTAAAAGTTTCCCATTGACGCTGCCTCAATGAGACCTCGCTGGGGAATTCACCCCGGCTGAATGGCCCGGGCCTTCATCAGATATGAAGGGGCCAATAGATTTCCCACAATATTTGTACACCTTCCTTTGTGGGGATTTCTCCCTCCGGTGAACCAGAAACCCTTAACACATCCGCTCCCGATGCGCCCCCTTCTGCTGCTCGTTAGGGGCCGGGGTGGGGGCGGCCGGGGCTCGCTGCCACCCCCCTACAAGTGTCGGGACAGCCGCCTGCTCGTGGCGGTCCTCTGCCCAAAAATCCCGTGGAAAAACGAAGGATGGGGGCACCCAAAGCACCCCCCCCCCCCCCCCCCCCGCCGCCCCCGCCCCCTCGACCGCCTGTCCAGAGAGGTCCTGGTGGCATCACCTCTCCCGGTGGTCCCAGGAATAATTTGGGGGGGCTGGGGAGGGAAAGGGGAGCCTCCCCTCCTCTTCCCCTTGCCCGACACAAAAGGAAAGTGGTCTTAAGCCCCAGGCTCCCTTCTGCCCGGGGACAAAAGCCCTGGGCTACTCTCAGAGGAGCGAGGGCCTCGCTGACAGCTCCGATTGTTGCAGCCCTGCGGCAGCAAGGCCGCCCCCACCCCCATTAATGATGCTAATTAGAAACCACGCAGGGCAGCCTCGGGGGGGGGGGGGGTGAGGAGAGAGGGGTGGGCTCTGCATAATTTATTCTCCCTTAATCTCATTAAGGAGGGGAGAAAGGGAGAGCATCAGGTGGAGTGTGGGAATGTGTGTGGGGGGGGGGTGCTGCCTGGTCCTCGCCCAGCACCCCTTGTGGGCCCAGGACCCCGCAGCACCCGGCATCCCCAGCCCTGCGGGTAGGGGCAGGGAGGAGCTGGGCCCTCCTTGTGGCTTCTCCCGCTCCTGCTCGCCCTGGAGGTGGGGACTGAAGAGGTAAAAGTGCCCCAGCCCCATGGAAACAGGTGTGGGGCAGGGGAATGGGCTCTGACCTGGTGCCAGCAGCAGCAATTTTTAAGCTCTTGTATTTCAGAAAGCGCCTGAAGAAGCTCTTGGTGCAACGTTACCAGCAGGTGTTCTGGGGAGAGTCAGGGTAAGAGCAGAGAGAAATGAGGAAAATGCGTAATTCTTATTTTCATCTTCACTTTTTACCTTTCTGAAGAAAATTCCTTCTGCTCCTCAGCCCTGGCTGCCCAGGACGTCTCATTTCTGGGACGAGGGGATGTGATGCCCTCGTGTCCCATCCCCATGGCAGCTGGGGGTGAGGGGTGCTGTGGGGGGGGGGGGGGGGGTCTTTTTGCATTGCACCCACATTTCATCCACCCTGACCCATGCAGCAGGGCTGCTGGTGCAGGGCACCGGGCAGGGACGTGGGGGGCTCTGGTTCTGCAAGCAGGGATGTTACGGTGCTGTGAATCCCCCTCCTGGCCCGTGGAGGGGGCTGTGAGAACCTTATCCCCTGGAGCAGGAAAAAAATCGCCATTCCTCCCCTCCGCTGACCTGGAAATTGTGAACACGTTCCTGGGGCCTGTGGGTCAGCAGCAGCGCTGCCTGAGTCGCCGTGCTGCGTTGTGCTGGGGGGGGGGGGAATGAACCTCCTGCTCCCAGCCCTAACCCCAAAAGGGGGGCGAGGGTGCTCCTGCTCCATGGGCAGATAGCTGGGGACCTCGTGTACGGGGTGGACAAGGTGCTGGGGCATGCTCCTCATCTTGCTTTGCATCCTCTTCTTCCCTAAGGAGTGAAGGGAAAAAGCCTGGGGGCGCTTTTCCTGGGATGTCCCTGACCCCAGATGTGGCCAAGGGGCAGCTTCTGGCTCCTCGCTTCTAAGCTGTGCACCCTGGAGGTATTTAGGAGAAGCGTGGATGTGGCACTAAGGGATGTGACACTCCCAGCTCCGCGTGCGTCTGGAGGACGTGGAGGGGATGGCTCCGAAGCCAAGGGACACCCCCGCAGCCCCCCAAAAGCAAACAAAAATAATGCATGTGCTGAAAAGCTTTAATCAGACCCCGTGCTTACGCGCTCAGGATAACCTCGGACTGTTGGATGCAGACGGGCTGGAACTTTGAGGGATCAGACTTGCAGCATCGCAGGAAGGTCCCGAGGTTTTCCGCGATGGGTTTGCGTGTGCCACACGCCGTGCCGCCCTCAGCGGGAGATCTGCAGGGGAGACTCCTGGATGTGAGCAGGCGCTGCGGTTTGGAGGCTCTCAGAAGCACCTCTTGTGCCTCCTGGGCTAGCACAGAGGCCACCAAGCACGGCTGGCGTGTCCGTCCGTCGCGTGGAGCGTCCGTGTGTCCCCAACAATTTGGCGCTCTCAGCCCAGCGGGGGCACGTAGGCTCCTGCTGCCGGGCACCAGCTCCGCAGCTGGGAGGCAGACGAGGCCAGCAGCCCTCAGATCTGGAAGGATTTGTGCACCGTTGGTGCTGAAAACCACCCAATGGGGTTGAAATAAACGGGGCTCCGATCGTGGGAGGATCGGAGGGGAGAGCCGCCAGGACGCGAGGACAGCCAAGGCAGGAGTAGGGGGCAACATCTGTGTGTGAGGGGGCTGCCGCAGCTGCTGCCTGGCCCGTGAAAGAGCCCCGTGGCTCCATCTGGTTCGGGGACAAGCCCTGGTCTTATGGAAACACATGGCCGACATCTGGGGAAACAGGAAACGGCGGCGAGCGGTGTCCCAGCAACGCCGCGTCCCGCTGCCCGGTCCCCCACCGGCACGGCCATGGGATCGGCAGCTCGGGGAATTCAAAGCACAAGGCCAAGGCGACTGATGGATGGCTCGGGTTCAGTGGGGAGGGATATGATTAATAAGTGTTATGGCCCCTTTGTTCCCGCTGCGCGGCTGTCAGCGCGGGTTAGCTCTGACGGGCGCTTTGATGACTCTATGCCCATGAGCGAGCCACCGCCGTGATGAATCTCAGCCAGCAGAATAATATCTGCTCCGGACCCGGCCTTGTCTCCTGGGGACAATAGTGGGGCCAGGCTGCTTTGTGAGGGGTGTGGGATTTGGGGTTGGTAGCAGAGGGCTGATTTTTTTTTTTCTCTTGCATGGGCAGCTCCGCGCTGCTCGCCTCCGTCTCGGGCATCGCCCCCCTCGCGGGACAGCTGAGTGTGCCAGGGAGGGGAGAAGGGCAAGGAATTGTGGCTTTTTCTTAGAACCGTGAACATGGGGGCTTTCAGGCTGGCACGTCACCACGGTCTGGAACTGACGGCGGAGCACTTTGCGCCAAATGTTGGCGTTTTGCAACCCAAAGTGCTCTCTTTGGGCACCGCCCACCCTGGCAAGGGGCAGGCGTGTGCTGTGATGGTGCCTTGTGAGCTGGGCTTGGTGAGCTCTGCTGCTGGTTCCTTGGGGCTGTGTGGGGTAGATGTGTACCTGCCCTGTGCCTTGGGGTGTTTGGAGGTACTGGGCACTTCTGGGGGCAGGGCATTGCTGCCGGGGGTACCCTGGCTCCCCTCAGGGGGCTGCTGCAACCTGCAGCATCCTCGCCAAAGCTGCGCGGTGACGAGCGCTTACTGCGCCAGCAGGAACCTCCTTCCCAGAGCTCTGTCCCGCTGTTCAGGACAAAACGACTTCTGAAAGCGGAGCTCGGCTGCATTTTCCTTC
The DNA here is from genome assembly GCA_011074415.1 of Stictonetta naevosa. Classification (NCBI taxonomy): domain Eukaryota; kingdom Metazoa; phylum Chordata; class Aves; order Anseriformes; family Anatidae; genus Stictonetta; species Stictonetta naevosa. The sequence continues at coordinate 3,459,393 of CM021717.1, read as the reverse complement.
TGCGCTGACCTGGATAAAGCAGGCTCCCTCCCTGCACAAAGCGGCGAGCAGCTCCAGCAGCGCACAGGGAGGGGAGGCTCAGCCGGAGCTGTCCTAGCAGCATGGCTCATTGCCTCCACCAGGTTGCCTCCCGCTGCCTGCCTGTCCTTCCTGATGTTTTAATAACCCAGCTTCCTCTGTGCACCGAGCAACCAAGTTAATTTCAGCAGAACCGATTTTTATTGCGTTAAGGGGGTAAAAAAAAAAAAAAAAAAAAAAATCAACGTGCGCTCTGCCCGGAGGGGTGCTCCCAGAGTCAAAACCGGTTCAAGGAAGGGCAGCTTCCAACCCAGCCCGGCTTTGAGCCCGGGGGAGGGCTGTGGGATGCAGCCCCCCGCCCGGAGGGGGCTCTGCAGCCCACGCGTGCCCTCTGCCGGGGCTGCTGCAGGTCGCTGCACCGCGCCTCTGCTCCGGCAGGGGCCACTTTGCGCTACGGTTTGGAGCTGCCGGCAGAGGCTGCAGGAGATGGGAGCACTCGGGTGGGTGCGCTGGAGTGCCCGTCCCACGCGTGGACGTCCTGCCGTGGGGCTGGATCTGCTTTTCTGCCTTCCCCCAGCTTCTCCCCATGCCTTGTTGCAAGCCAGAGAGGGATGGAGAAGCCGCTGTGCCACCTGAGCGCGGGCAGTGCCTCTGTGTCACGATGGCAGCGCTGTGCCCTGCGGGATAAATCCACCTGGGGATGCTCGGACATGTGCCAACCCCCAGCTAGGGATGCTCGGACACCTCTCCAACCCCATCACCGATTTGGGTTTGAGCTCAGTGGGTGCCAAAGGGCACACAGGGAACCAAAAATTGGAGATGGGGCCCCTCAGCAGCTCCGGCTCTCTTCCAGCCTGATGTGAGCCCAGAAGGCTCACCCCATAACAGGGCACCCAAGCTGGAAAAGCCCCCTCCTGCCTCATCTCTTTGGGAACCACAGTCTGTGAGCAGAAGGCAGCTGGGCTGAGGTTTGCTCTGTGGCAGAGAGCCGTGCCCCAGCCCTCCCGGCTCCTAATTTCTCCTCCATCCTAGCCCCGTTAATTACTCAGGACCCGATCCCCTCGGTCCTGCCACGAAGGCTGCACTGCAATAGCCACTCAATAACTCAATCCGGGTGAGTAATATCTAAGTGCTGTGTCTTGGCACCGTTATTGTTCCCCACTTGGTTGAGGTTTATGGCATTTCATTTCATAGAGGCTTTCCCGCTGCCAAAGCCTCCAGCCAGCCTTTTACTTTAACTGTATTAATTCTCCCGGGCCGGCCCTGCTCGTATTGTGTCTTTAATTGAACATTCTTTTCTTGTCTCACTTTTGCAAATTCAGCCTTGATTTCCTTCCAGCCTTGCAAGGAAGGAAAAGAATGAACGCGGCGGTGGCTGACCCGGGGCCGGCACCGGGCGAGGGTTTGGGGGAATGAACTGGAAGGTCCTGATGAGCACGAGTGGGAGGGAAACGTGGGGACTTTGCTTGCTGAGAACTTTGTCTCCTCTTGTCCAGACAGAGGCAGGCTCGTGCCAAGTGCCCTGGGAGCCCAGCACGCTGGAGTTGCAGCTGCTTTTGGTTACAGCAGCTCCTTCTGGCTGGCCGCTGCGGGCGAAAACATGTAATCCTTCTGACCCAGCACCAGGACTGGGGTTGGTTTCCCTCTGAAGCATCTCCCCTGGCTTTGCCAGCTTGTCCCCCGCGCTGCTGGGAGGTGAGGGGTGGTAGGTGTCTCCTCCAGCCCCCGCGGCTCCTGGTCTTTCCTCTGAGCTGGGAGAGAAACGCAGCTCAGGGTGCAAAGCCAGGTTGGGTTAAAGCTCTTTGTGAACCAAGTGCTGTGGTTTGGGGTCCTGTAATCGTGGTGAATCCGTGATGGGAGAGGATTTCTAAGACTCGCGAGCCCATTTCTCTATGGTGGCTAGCTCCAGCAGGCCTGATTTGGACGTGCTTGCTATAATTAGCATAAATGCTGTTAATAACAGGGCCTTGCCATGGAGAAGTGGATGGGCCATGCCAGGCTTCCTCGGGCTGAGGTCAGCCCTATCATTGCTTCTTCTGCATCCATCAGCATCCACAAGGGAGACGTCTCCTGCCTGCTGCAGGGAGATCCAGGGCACTGCTGGTTTCCAAAAGCGGATCTGACCAACTGAATCCAAAAGCCAAAACAGAAGAAATTGCTCACAGCAAGCCCTGCTCGACGAGATGAGAAGCGAGCCCGGGGTAAATCCTCGGTCCTGGGTCTGAGCTTTGAATTAATCTGCTAAACCACGAGCAACGAGGCCAGTTAGCTTCCCTTACCTCCCCCCAGCAAGCCTCTGGTCTTAAAACGTCTGGCACTGCTCCGTTTTGGCCCTATTTTGGCAAGTTTAACTTTAATTGTGCCTTGTTTACTGCCCAGTAAATCAGACGGGGTTAACCCCAGGTCTAACAGCACCTTGTTCCCAACGCTCCTTACGGCTCTGGCGGGGGGCGGTGGGAGCCAGCAGCCCCCCCCCACCCAGCCTGCCTCCCGTTTGGCAGCCGAGATGGTGCCTGCATGGATAGAGCCAGGGCACGCGGAGCTGCTCAGCGCCGAGATCCTCGCGCAGATCTGTTCGCCCTTGTGAACGGCCTGGCTCCTCAGCCAGGATTATGTGTCTGAACAAGCCCTCAGCTCTGGGAGCAGCTGTTTTCCAGCTATTGCCTAACAAAGAAAACTTTTATGACTGCAGGGAAGAAAAAAAAAAAAAAAAAAAAGAAAAAAACAGGACTTGGTTTCTCCGGAGCAGCCGTCTGAGGGCGGCGGGGCTCAGCACCAGCGCCTCCGCAGTGCCCACCGCGGGGCTGGGCTGCTCCTCCCGCGGGGATCCCCTGCACGGTGGAGGAAATGATAATGCCTGCAAAGAGGGGACGGACAGCATCGCGGAGAGGGGCTGAGCTGGCTCCTGGTGGAGCCCCTCAATTCCGTCAGTGTCCTGAAAACGTCCCCGCGTTTTCCCACTGCCTCGAGCACTGCACCCACCTGCCCCAAGCCGTCAGAGTGCTAAAACCACCTGCAAGGTTTGGTTTGTCACCGTGGGGTCATTGCTCTCCCCTTGCACAAACTTCAGCCTTTCCTCTCCCTTTCTGCTTTTTTTTTTTTTTTTTTCCAATTTTTTTAAAGGATCTAATTTCCCAAATGAAGTGCAGCGGAGAGCAGACAGTCTGCGAGTGCCTGAGTCAGATGAGCCTGACGGATGAGGCAGCAATTCACCCAGGCACTTTCTTTAATTGAAAGGCTCTGCCTGTGGCTGCCAAGGGGAGCAGGAATGTGGTTCCCCTGACGGGCCCTGGGTAGATGACACGGTGTGTGGCGGCTCAGTCCCCAGCCTGGCTCTGCTCGCTCCTTGGCTCGCCTCCTGAGCCCTGCAGCAAGCTGAGCGGCTCGGCAGGAAGGGAGTAGTCACCCCCTGCCTTTTGCTGCAGTGGCCTCAGGGCTGCGCATCCCCTTGTGCATCCCCTTGTCCACCTCCATGTCCATCTCCTTGTGCATTTCCATGTGTACCCTCTTGTGCATCCTCCTGTGCAATCCGTTCTGCATCCCCTTGTGTAACTCCATGTGCATCCCCGTGTCCTTCTCCACGTGCATCCTCCTGTGCATCCCCTCGTGCATCCTCCAGCCGTGCTCTTGCTTTGCTGGCGAAGGGAGCTCAGCTCTCAAGTATTGCAGTGCTACGTGACCAACAATTTCCCTGGTCAGGCTGGCGCGCAAAAGCACCACGACAAGGCGTGCACAGGGGCCGATTGCTGCTGCAGGTGCTGGGGAGAGGAAGCTCCTGCCCCAGCCCGATGCGTTGCACGACGCTGACTCTCCCGTTTTGCTCAGGCTAATTCTTCCACCCCTCTCTTATCACTTTTGGATGCCTCCCATCCTCTCCATTCTCCCCCTGGGGAAGCATTAGCAAGAAGGGCCGTGCCTTGCCTACCACCCAGGGGATGGGAGGCCAGGGAATGCCGTTTATTGTGGTGGGGGGTCCTGCTCTGTCCCACCACCATCCCCTCACCTTGCCGTGGCAGAGCAGGAAGAGGTTAACTCAGCCTGAATCCCTGCTCCCCGTGCGTGTGCGCAGAATACCGAATGCAGAGGCGAGCGTCTGGGAGATGCAGCAGGGCAGCACTGCCCTGTGCTGGCACCGACAGGCTGAAACATCTCCCCGTTATTCCATGGGTGTGGGCTAAGGGATTGATTTTCAGGTAGAAAAAGAAATCTTTTAAGAGCTGATAATTTTAATGCCATTTTTTTCTCTTTTTTTTTTTTTTCTCCTTTTTTTTTTTCTTTCTTTCTTTTGCCCACGCTAATGGCAAGAGCAGCAGCTGCATTAACTGTTTTGGATAAAACTCAACACAAAAGCCTCTATCTCCCGGAGTGGCGGGTCCAATAAATCCCGCCTCGAGCTAGGAAGTGGGGTTAGGGGATTGGGAAACCGCAAGGCAGGAGGGCTCGGCCCCCCTCGCAGATCCGGCAGCCCTCAGCCTTGCTGGGCACGATGCAGACGTGGGTGCTGGGTGCCCAGCACCGAGGGGACCGGAGCAGAAAACCCATCTGCCAGCAGCCCTGGAAAGGTTGCCAAGTGCCCTCCGACGGAGCTCTAAAACCTTGGATCCTCACTCGTTGAAAAACAGGGGGAAAAAGGAAAAAAAGCCCCCTACCCTGCATGTCCTGAATCTTAATCTCTTCTCTTTCAGCCCCGGCCCTGCTTCCCAGAGCCCGTAACGGCTTTTTGGGGAAGGAGGGCTCCCCAAAGCTGCGTGGCTTTGTGGTGTCTCTGGGTTTTTCAGTGGCACAGGGAGGGCAGCGGGGTTACGGAGAGCTGCAGATGAGGTCGGTAGGAAATAGGAACGCGCTGGCTGCGGGAGGTACCGGGTGAGTTTTATTGGCAGGAGCCTGTTGCAGAAGGAAAAGGGGATATTTCTCTCGGACAGCATTTTGGGAACATTATGGCTGGGTTATTAACAGCATTATTACATATTTCTTGCACGAGGGGCTGAGCCAAACCTTACAGGGTCCCAAGGACCCGAACACCCTCCCAGGCACCCCGATGTAGGGTGGCGGATCCGAGCTGCAAAGCCGCTACCTGCAGCTCTGGGGAGGGGAAACTTGTGCTTTATAGGAACGGGAAAAAAATGCTTGGCTTGCACTTTCTCTCCAGCTAATCCAATTTGTCTCCTTACTGCTTTCAAATGCCTTTTAAAGATTCCTAGCAATGTATTATAGGAATCCATTTGCCGAGATGCAGCGGAGAGGGGCATTTTTATTTTACAGTTATTAGCGAGTGACAAGGTAAGTAACTCGGAGGAGATTGATCACCCAACTAAGCATTTTTACTTTCCCAATTAATCCTGGCATGATCGTAATAAATCCGGGAGTGGGAGTAATTAGATGTGAGCGGACCTCGCTTCCTTTCGCTGCTGCGTGTCGGGGGTAATGGATAGAGACATCTTTCTCTGGGAAGTGGCCTAGGGAGACGTCCAGTTAGATGGGATTTCTGGAAAGAAAGATAGATGTCAGGGGCCAGCGTTCACTTTTTTTCCTCAACGGAGCACAGATTTATGCCATCAATCCACATTAAGAGGCCTTCATGGCTACACAGAAATCCAGCGAGCGTAATTCAATTAGCCCCGTGCACTTTTTTAAGATGGGATTTGATAATGGAGGATCATTTGCCCCGAAGTTCACACCGGATTTTCTTTTTGCTGTGTGTTTTTTTCCCCCCCTTTTTCAATTAAAACAGTCGCTGTGGTTCACTGGGTGCTTTCACCTCCCGGCTCAGAGCTTGTTTGGTGATGCCCCGAATCACACCCAAGGTTCATGGCCACCAAAATCTGGTTGTGATGCCACCTGTGTGCTCCTGCATGATGCTTGCTGGTTTTCCAACCCGTCCTTGTGAGCACGGGGAAACACAGAGCCAGCAGGCTGCTCCTGCCTCCCCTTGACCAAAAAATGAGCGGCAGGGACCTGGGCTCTCCTCGCCCTGCTCTCAATGCCCATCTCCAGCACCCCCGAGGTATTTTCCCGGCTTGCAGCAGTGCCGAGCTCGCTGCAAATCCTGCAGGGCACAGCATGGCCCTGCACCTAAGGGTCAGCCCGGAGCAGCAGCTGCTTTCGGAGAGCGTTGCAGTGTTGTAGGATCAACGAGCTGCTGCTCTCAGCTGCTTTGCACGGGCACCAAGGGACGGATCCTGCGCGGCCGCAGCGCCTCGTAAAGCAGGGTGCGGGCGCCGTGTGTGCCGAGGCTGGCTTCCTCGGAACCTATGATCACACCACAACACCCGTTGTGGTCAACACCTGTAAATGGCAAAGATTTAGGGTCGTGTCGTTGAGAAAAGCGTGGATCCCAGTAGCTCCTGAACCCTAGGACAAACCCAAAGAGCAGCTATGGAATAAATGATGTCCTGATGTGGCGAGGAGGGAACTGGCTTCTTGGATTCCCTCCTTGAAGAGCAAATCTTGGATCTGTCCCTTCCCAGCGCAAGGGACAGATCCAAGTGTGCTCCCTCCCTTTCCCCTATAACGAAGGGGGAAGGACTGTGCGGGTCGCTGCCATGTATCCGTGCTGTAGCAGCGCTGACACCGATCCGAGCAGCTCCTGTGCCCCACTGCCACCTGGGGACAGCAGCCCCGAGCCTCCCTGGTGGTGCTGCAGCACCCGCGGCACCCAAATCTCACCGGGCCAGGGGTGTCCGACACTGCTGCTCCGCTCCCCCCCAGCCCTCATTAATAGATTTACTTATTAGAAAATCATTATCCAGGCAGACAGCCTCGTAGATGTGGGATCCCAGGGGCAACTTGTTAGCAGCTGCTCCATAGCTACATCAAGAGGGTTTCTGACAGTACACAAAAGCCATTTGACAATGTCAGAAACCACCGAGAGGGATTAACTTGAAAGAGAAAGGGAGGGGGGGGTGGAGAAAAAAACACACACATTAAAACATGTCTTAAAGCTTATCAGAGGTGGAGAGCTTCAGAGCAGGAAAACCAGCCGGTGGTGGAAGAAGAGCAGGGAAATGGGGGGCCAGCCCCAGCAGGATCGGGGCCAGTCGCTCCCCTTGGTTAATGTCGGGGCTCTGCTTTCGCTCAGCCTGGGTGTTCATGCAGCAATTTTATTTGCTTTTTGAAGGCTTGGCCTGAGATCTCGAGGGTTTCCTGCTCGGGTGAGCGTGCCCCACCGGTGAGAGGTAGAGACACGAGCACCTGATGCGTTTCCCCCGGGATTTTGGGTACCCGGGCTGCTGCAGCGTGCGCACCCCGGCACACATCGAGGCACCTGCAGCAGCGCCGAGCACCTGCCCACAGACATCGGGGCCCCGCCGAAAAATAAAGTCTTGGCTGAGAGCTGTGATAAAGAATATCTGGGAAGGGAAATGCTCCGGGGTCAACCAGCAGAGAGATGCCGGCGTAAAAGTGCTGAGCGCAGCAGGAGCGTCTGTACAGACATCCCGGGGAGGCAATAACTTGCAATAAATGAGAGACCTTTGCGGAATTACTCAGCCCAGCCAAAAAGCAGCTCGTTTGCCTGCGCCGTGAGTTGTTAAAATTGGAAAAATCTTCAAAGGACACTGAAAAATTACAGTCCTGTCTCCAATGTGACAGCTGCTGCTGCTGGAGGGAGCCCATATCAGGCAGAGCCGTACCCAGGCACTTCACTTCAAATGCCTGAGAAAATCCGTGGACATCACCGGGGCTGGGAGCTAAACAGGTGAATAAAGCTCAGAGTTTGTACATTCATCTGGGGATGAACACCAGGGGTTTTTACAAAACCGCTGGCCTCTGTATCCACGGGGCTGGGAGCATCACGGCGCTTCGCTTTGCTTTGTTCTCCTCTCCCTCGCTGCCCGAGGCCCCTCCTGCAAGAAAACCGGGGAAATACAAAGCAAATGCACGCCGAGGTGTCAGGCAGCAAGCATGGCATTGAGTCCCTGCCAGTTTTCCAAGATCTCTTGCTATTTCAGAGGCTGAATGTGATACCTCAGTCGTAAGATCGGCTCAATGAAGTTTTTGCAAGCTCCAGGTTTACAATAGCTGTCTTGTAAAGAGCTCGGACAAACCCCAGTGATTTATTTACTTTTGTCAGCCGCACGGTTTATTTATCTTGTGCATTGATTTGCCAAATATTTTGTTTCAGTTTTCCCACAGTTGCTTGGCCGATTTCTCCTCTCAGCTGTGCGAGACTTCAGCGCCCAGGGGGGAGCAGAAAAAGGGGGAGCAGAGGGGCTGCAAGAGGTGCTCCCGCCACAGGCACTCTTTCCCTGGGATTCTGGAGCTGTTCTTCAAGAAGACGAGCTCGCTTCTACCTATGGACTTCATTAAAACTGTGTAGAAGCAGGAGAGAGGAGGTCCTGGGGTGGCTTGTGTGGCAACTCCACCCCAAAGCCCACGAGCTCAAGGAGATCCACTTGAAAGAGCTGACCGCAGAGGGGCAAACGCACCAGAAAAGCTTGTTAAATCCATTTTTCTCTTCACAGCCCCGAAAGCAGATGGCGGGGTGGGGCTAGGAGAGAGCTAGCAAACAGCAAATAATACAAACAAAGCGTAAATAATTCTTCCCCTCTCTCTCCGCTCGGCGAAGTGTGGGAGCGCAGTGCCGCGGCTGGTTTCTTCCACCTGGAGCTGGGGTGGTTTCTGCGATTTACTGCCGAGCGGCGCTTGAGGAAGACAATAAAAATTAATAATTAAAATAGCAAAAATAATCTGCCAGTCGGGGAAATATTTCCAGCTGGTTGTGTGTTGAGTTTAGAGCAGCAGCAGCAGCGCAGTAGCGGAGACGTTTGGCCTCTGTGCCGCTCTTGACTTACGGTGGGGTCTGGGTGCTGAGCACTGGTGCTGCGCCCCTCAGAAAATAACCACACATTTCCTGAAAACCACATTTCCTGGAGACCTACCTATGTTGTAGGCCACTTTCAAAAATCATAGTTCTGAAGTCCTTGTGCAAGCAATAAAGCATGGCACGCTTCTGCACACGCGGCCTTCCTTAGGTGTCGAAGGGTCGGCTCAGTTTTATGGGACAGAAATTGAGGTTTTGGGCAAAAGGAAGCTGGGAGGGGTTCAGGAGGACAGCCCGCGTGCTGGGACCGAAGACAGCGGTGAGATGTGAAGTGCATGGTTTGAGGCAGGATATGCAGTATGCCTCCCGTGTAAAGGCACAGCACTTGTGCTATCTCCAGACAGATTTATGGGAGCCCTGGTGTTTTGTTCTCTCCAGGGGAGAAGGTAGGCTTGGACAGCATTTCGAGCACTCAATATGATTCATTTGTTCCTATCTTACAGTTAATTCGTGTTTATGTTCCAGAGGAGAGAAGAAAAAGGATTGGCACATACCCGGCCGCGGGGGCAAACAGCACAAGGAGCGATCCCCAAAGCTCAGAGGATGCTGTGCGTGGAGAAAGGTGCCCATCCGAGAGGAGCATCAGGGCACAAATCATGTCCTGCACTGGCTTCGTGGCCCTAGTGTGGCTAAATTCCACCTGCTCGGCCCCGGATCACAGACACGACTTGTTTAGGGCCAGCGAGGAAAACAGCCTTGTAAAAACGCCTCCGGGGGCCGGCTAATTTATAGAGGGGCGAAACAATATCCCTCCCCTGGTGCCACTTAACTTTTCATTTCACAGCGGTGGTAATCGCCCACGACATCTGGAAAAATTGCCCTCCGCTCCCTGGGGGAGGCCGGGGGCAGAAGGTCAGGTTGTTTTGGGGGCAGCCCCGAGCTGCTGCCCCCCCAGGGGACGAAGCCCCAGGGGCCGGCACCGGCCTGTGGCCGGTGGCGCACGGTGGCACCGGCACCTCCGGGGGTCCCCGGGGATTACCAGCTGAGCCTCAGTTTCCCCATGTGGGAAAGTGTCGGGGGGGCACCCCGGGAGCGAGCCCCTCGCAGTGCCCGAGGTGCGGGAGGGTTGGAAGCGGGGTCCCCCCCCCCGGCTCTCCAGCCCTGCGCGCACCAGCGCGGCTGCCCAGAGGAAGGGGACGCCGCCGGGGGGGCTCTGCCGGGGGGCGGCAGGCTCTGTGCCGGGCTCCCTGCACCTTTAAAAGTCTCCTCACGTCGCCGTGCCGATTATCCATTAACCTGCCGGCAGCTCCCTTGCCTGGGGGTGGCGCGCTCCCGGCGACTCCGCGCTCCCGGCGGCTCCCTCCCTTCCCCCCCCCCCCTCTCTCCCCCCTTATCAGCAATTCAGATTGCATGCAAATCTCCAGGCTTTCTTACAGGGGCAAGGCAGGGGACAGAGCATTTCTCCCCGGCCGCGGCTTCGGGGGGAGAGAGAGGGAGAGAGATATCTCCTCCTCCTTCTCCTCCTCCTCCTCCTCCTCCTCCTCTTGGGATTTTCCTCCTTCCCCCTCCCCGCCTCCCTCCCTCTCTTTCTTTCCTCCTTTTCACCTCCTGGAACAAAAGTAACCCCCTTTTCCTTGCTCCAGCCCTGCCTGCGAGCGGCCCCGCTTTGTCTGGCCGTGCCGGGGGCAGGGGGCTGGGGGGCTATGGGGGGGCGAGGGGCGGCCGGAGCCCTGGCGCTGCTGGCGCTGGGGCTGGCGCTGGGCGGCGGCGGGGCGAGCTGCCCCGAGCGGGAGCTGGAGCGCAGGGAGGAGGAGGCCAACGTGGTGCTCACGGGCACGGTGGAGGAGATCATGAACGTGGACCCGGTGCACCACACCTATTCCTGCAAGGTGAGGGGGTCGGGGGGGCTTCTGTGGGGTCGGGGGGCGCGCCCCAGCCTGGGCGCAGGGGAAACTTTGCGCCCCGCCGCCCGCTGGCACATGTGGTTTTTATTGTCGAAATGGGAGGCTTTGGTGGGTAATTAGGTATTTTTAGACTGCGGAGGCTCGCCCCGTCGCTGCTCCACCGGCTGTTTCGAGGGGAATCTCTGGAGGTTGCTTTTTATGGGCATTTCCCTGCTTTGCGCCGTGCCGAGCCGATTCCCAACTTTCTGCTTCGGGAGGGCTCCGGGTGCTGGGGAAGGTGCTCGGAGCCGCTCGCTGGCTGCAGACGCAGCTCCCTGTTTACTTTAACAGCATCTTGAGTTCCTCTAGCTCGAGCTATTGTTTAACTATGAATCTGGCCTCTGGCTACGGTTTTTCCCCCCCTAAGCTGCGAGACGGTGAAGTACTGAGCAACCTGAAATACCATCCGCCTGGTTGTCAGAAAACGTGCTGGCTGCCTTAACCCTTCCCAGGGCAGGAATCCTGCCTGCGAGGACTTGCTGCTGCCTCGCTCGCCTCTTCTCCCAATCCCTTTTTTCCCCATCCTAAAGCACGCTGAGGTCCCCGACGGGTGCTGGTGCTGCAGGGGGCCTGGGGCGATGCCCAGCAGCAGGCTGGTGGGAAAGGTCTGCCCGGCCTTAATTTGAACCGCGGGGTTATCCTCTCCTCTGGAGGACCTCTTGGCCCTATGAACTAGTTGAAAAGCCCCAGTCTGTCCAGCTGGTGCCTGCTGCTCCATGCCTGTTTCCCCGGCTCTGCCCCTCGTGCTACCGGAGGGTACAATCTGTACCCTGCTCGTGTAAATTAGATCACAGCCCCTCTGGGCTGCTGCAGGGACCGTATGTTTGCGGCGTGTCTGGCACATCCTGGGTGCTACGTGGAAAACTAATAAGCTGCTGCGAGCAGCCGGTGTCGTCCTGTGGCAGCTTGGGGCACATATGGCTGGGCGCGGGCCGCCTGATGCTGGGGCAGGGCTGTAGTGCGAGGCAGGAGGTGTTCATCTAAAAAAAAAAGCGGTCTTTTCTTCCTAGCTGGTATAAAGTCCATGCTTCATCCACGCAGGCTTTGGGCTGGAAAAAAAACGTCGTGTCCGTGCTCCTGTGGTAGTAAAGCTGCTTGCTCAGCAGCCCTGCCTTTAGGAGGGTGCCATCAAATGCAAGTGGGAGCATCATGGGGCGAGGAACCTGGTGCGTGAGGGGCTTTATTTGAAACCCAGGTGGCATTGCTCGGCTCAGGAAGATATTTTCCTGCTCATCTCCCCCCGAGCTGTCCCAAGTGATGCTGCAGTGGTTTGTGCTACTTATTCCAGGGTTAACCGTAGGGCCCTCCTTCTGAATTGGGTTGTGGCAGCTCCTGAAGGCCAGAACCTGCCCCTAAGGTTTCTTTCCAGTCCTTAAAAAGAAACCGAAAGGAGGAGAGCCTTATCTCCTGTCACCCGTGGCAGCGCCCATCCCATCCCGGTGGCATTTACTGCGACTTCCGTAACGCCTGGCTGCGGTGCTCCTCTCCAGGGACCTTTACGTGGTGTGCTCACAGAGGGTTTGGAAAGAAATGGGGTCTAAGGTGTCGTAAGGACCTGAAAAGGGAATCTATCAAAATCTCTGCTAGCTGTGTGACACCCGTGACTGGTAAAGGAGTAGTTCTGCAGCAGGAAAACCCTGTTTTTACTCCAAGATCTCCCCCGGCATTGGGAATTGCTGTGGATTCGAGGGCTGACAGCTGGCTCTGCTTCTTACGCAGCACCTTGACCCCAAAAGGGGCGCTTTTGGCATTAAACCTGGCCGCTGGCTCCTGCCCTGACCCCGCTGCCTTGCTGAGCCGGAATGAGTCAAGGTGCAGAAGCGATCCTGCCGGCGAGAAAACACGTCGGGTGCTTCCCCCTCCTCGCTGCTCCTTACACCCCGAGGTTGCCTCCGAATGCCGCGCTTATCTCCCGACGGGTTCCTTATCTGCACGGGAAGCGCAGAGGGCCAAGTGTGCGGGAGGAGTTGCCCCGAGCCCACCCCCAGAAGTGTTGCTGGTGCTGGGTGGTCCGCGGGTGGCTCCGTGCTGCAGCCCTGCATTGTTCTTCCCAGCTAAACCCGAAACCCTCCCCGCCGGGGCCTTTGATATCTGAAGACGGGAGCGCGTTAGAAATGGGAGGCTAATGGGAGAGGAGCACCCTGAAATAGCTACCAGCCGCTCGGTGCTACTGGAGGGGGTTCATAATCAGGAGTTTTCTTAGTCTCCTCGTCCTCGAAGTGATGCTGATGTGCCCCTTCGCCCAGGGATGGATTTGGCTTGGGAACGAGGGCTTTGCTCCTTGCTGTGGCCCTGGACTCTTTATTTTTTTTCGCTCTGCTCAGCCTATTTGCAGCCTGCTGCTGGCATTGTCCTTCCCCGCTCCTGAGCCCCGTGCCGTGCCTTGTTCTGCTTTGACCTGATATTTCTGGAGGGAGCTCCTATTTATAGGACAGATGCAGGTTCTCCACGCGCTATAGGAAGCGTTGGGAAGGATGTGGATCCTGTTCCGAACAATGGAGCCCGCGTTTTGGGGGCGAGAGGTGGAAGGGGCTGGGGGAGGCAGGCTTGGTGCTCTACTAGCTCCTGCAGAAAGGGCTGCAGAGGTCTCCTGGTGACCTTTCCTGCTGTGATCCAGGTGTCCCCTCTCTTCTGAGGGCTCTGCTCACCTTCCTAGGCACCCCACGGGCCCAAGGTTTGTGTTCCTAAAGCATCCTCCCAGCACCACACGTGCCCGTGCAGGTGGTCCCGTTCCTCGCTGCGCCGGACCCCCATGGCATGCTGGAAAATGCGTTTGCTCTCTGGGTTTGTACCGCACTTAAAACCTACTTCTGCGAGGTTCTGCCTAAATAAAGTCCTCACTGTTCTCGCTGCACCTTCCCCTGGCTGCCAGGAGCCTTGTAAAACAGCCTTAATCCAGTGTTTTATGGGCTCTGTGGTGAAAGAACGAGCAGGGCTGCCACGGGGAAGGGACCTTCTGGATCCAGGCTCCTGATTTTTTTTCTTTTTTTTTTTTTTTTCCTCCTTTTTCTCTCTCCCTTTTCTTCCCCCATCCTTGCTGTAGCCAGTGAGTCACCAGTAACAAGGTCTTAATTGTGCGTGGTGATGAATGGGATGCCCTACAGGTAATCGCTGGGTCTTTGGTGCCTTCCCGGCCATTCATTATAGAGGATGAGGGTGGGGTGGGGAGAAAGCTGGTGGACTCTGATGTTGCCTGTGAATGCTGCGGCCTGGCTCTGCGAGAGCGATGACTACAACAGCCCTGCTAATTAACTCAAATTACCATCTGCTTCAGGAGAGGGGCTAGGCTTCAGCCATTCTTCCCCCAAAGACCAAACTGTGAAAATGCCCCGACTGCTCCCTTCCATCAGCACCCTCGGGGTGCTCTCCCCTCCTGCCTCTCTCGGTTTTTCTCCCCCCAACCCTTTTGTTCCCTTTGTGTTCTGTTTTTTGTTTTGTTTTGTTTTGTTGTTTTTTTTTTTTTTTTTTTTTTTTTTGCCCCGGCTGCTCCCGCACCTCACCTTGTTGAGCGCTCGCCCTGCGGGGCCGCTGCCGAAGGAAGAGGAGGTGGGGCCGGTGCTGCCGAAGGAAGGTGTCTTGACTTGACTGCGGGGAGAAGCAGCACCCCGGGGAGCTGCCAGCAGCGCCGGCGAGGCAGGAGGCCCGCAGCAGAGCCGTGCAGGATGGGCTTCGTGGCGCTCGGCACCCCGGGGTGCCCCGCTGGCGGGGGTCCCCAAAGGGGCTCCTCGGTGCCGCGGGGAGCAGATGGCTCCGGATGAGCGCTGGGATTCCCAGGAGAGGGGAGGGAGGGGAGCTGCCTGTCACAGCCACCCTGCCTCGCCAGCTGAAGCCCCTCCGGTTGCTGCTCGACACCAGAGCCCTGGGCGCCGGGGCTGTGCGCGGCGCTTGGCTGTTGGGCGGGTAGCTGCAGGAGGCATTGCTTCCCCGGCTCGTCTCACCCCGAGTTTGGGCTCTACGGGGCAGGACGACAGCCTGATGACGAGTTATTCCTCGTCCTTTGGTTTCTCAGGGCATCCCCTTAGGTCCGAGGGGTTCCCTTCCTGCTCGGAGGCAGCTGTGCGCGAGCGCATGGGCACGGCACCTCCTGCGAGCCTCGCCGCGTGCCTCCTGGTCCCATGGGGGCAGCTTTTGATGTCCATGGCCCCTGAACCCTCATGCTAGGGTCTGAGGTAGTGCTGAGCTTGTACCCCTGAAATTCTGAAGTTTCATCTTCAGAAAGTTGCGAGATCCGTTAAAGCTCAGGAGACTCACGTTCCCCCAAACCCCAACACTTTTTTGTAACCCTCGTATTTGAACCCTGCAGCGTCAGATTTTTGTGTGCGTGTTCCGTAGTCACTGAGTAATGGGATGGAGGCATTTGGCAAAGAGGGAGAGTCTTTTTTTTTCCCTCTGAACAGCCCCAAAGAAGTCAGTAGGGGAGCACAATGCGCACCAAGTGCTGCGCGGGGCAGGGGCCAGCGAGCTGCGGTCGCGGAGAGCTGCAAGAATGGCTCATTCTGGAGGGGCATAATGTCTGCTCTGTGCTCTCCTCCTCCTCTGCAGCAAGCCACAGAGCTAAAATATGGCAAGAATAGGGTCTGCAGCGTGAACAACTGACCGCTGCCACCCTGGTGTCCCCAGGGGTAGGAGAGACCTGCCCGCGAGCATCCCCTCTGCTCCCTGCGTTCGTTTGCACTCCCAGGGCGCACACCTGTGTGCTTCTTCCAGAAGGAGACTTGAGAGCCTCCTTATCGCCGATCCTCCGCTTCCCCGGCAGCCTCGGTGCTTGGCACAGGGCGCTGAAGTGCTCTCTGGGCAGCGGAGACCGCTGGAGAATGCAGGGGACGGGGCCCAGGGGTGGTGGAGGTGCTGGTGGAGAGGGAGATAAAGCACACCCCGAGCACGTCGAGGCTTTCTGACCCGTCAGGGATGGATGTGGCCACATCTTGTATCATGTGTGCAATAAATCATTTATTTCAGGGCTGCTGCTTTCATCCTCTGTGGGTGTTTTTGGGGGGCAGCTCGTTGCAGACAGTGTGGTGCCGGAGCGGGGCTGGCCAGCAGTTTTTTGCACATCTCCCTTTAGGGGCAATGGGGAGCTCTGAGCCTGGTGGAGGTCCTGGGAGGCTGCTCTGGGAGCTGAAGAGAGGGAGGGAGGGACTGACTCGCGTGGCCAGGACTGGTTTTTCTTCCTGAAATTTGGATGATTTAGGGGAAACCGGCTCCTACTGCCAATTCCTCTGTGTATCTTAGCAAATCCGGTCTGCTGACGCGCAGGTTGTCTTCAGTCACTTATAACAAAATACATTTCCTTTGCCATTTCTACGCGGAGTGTTATCCCCTCTGCCTCTTGTCTTCCCAAGCCCCTGGTGCCTTGCCAGAGCCAGAAGATCCCCTGGGAGCGGAGGGGGATCCCTCTGGCTGAGACCCGCGTGCTGCCTGGGGACCTGCCTCGGGGTCCCTGGGGACAGGGCTCGAGTCGGAGGCGCTGCAGAGGGGCAGGCGAGCTGGATCTGCAAGCGGCCAGCCCAGGAGAGAGCCTCCTGCTAGGGATTTGGATTCCTTACCAGCAACGGGCAGCAGTCCTGATTTATTATTATTATTTTCCCCACCGTGGCCACGTGCAGTGCCCGCTCCTGGAGAGCAGCATCCCTGCCCTAGCTGGTTGTGCAGCAGCTGAAGTGGTTATTGTGGGTGTAAAGGCTGGAATAATAGCGGAGGGGAAGAAGTTGCTTAGAACATCTTTATTTTACTACTTTTCTGCAGCAGATTTCTGCTCCGGCGCAGGAAGCCCTTGCGCAGCCATCCTGCCTGTCCCTGGGCACGAGGGCTTTCCCCGTAGCACCAGGGGAGGAGAGGCAGGAACAAAATAGGAATTTTGGGGCTTGCGTGGTGGTGTTGTGTCCCAGTGTGACTAGGGGAGCGAGTCCCTTGCCAGGAAAAACCCGTGTGGCTGTGGGAGCCCTCGGGAGATGGAAGGGGTGCCAAGCGCCCGTGTTGGGGCGTTGGGTGCAATTCTGGCAGAAACAGTGCTCGCTGTGGCCTTGCCCACACATCTTGTGCTGTTAGAGGGCTGCTTAATGAAATAATCTCTGCGGGGAGGCTCTGCCAGCCCGAGCTGCTCCCGAGCATCGTGCGACAGCACGGTTAGAGGCAAGCGGGGCTGGAAGGTGCCGGCCGCCTCGGGTTGTGGCTGCGCAGAGCTCTCACCCTCTCCTCGTCCTTCTTGTCCCAGGTGCGAGTGTGGCGCTACCTGAAAGGCAAAGACATCGTCACCCACGAGATCCTCTTGGACGGCGGCAACAAGGTGGTTATCGGCGGCTTCGGGGACCCCCTGATCTGCGACAACCAAGTCTCGACGGGGGACACGCGGATTTTCTTCGTCAACCCGGCCCCGCAATACATGTGGCCGGCGCACCGCAACGAGCTGATGCTCAACTCCAGCCTCATGCGGATAACGCTGCGCAACCTGGAGGACGTGGAGCACTGCGTGGAAGGTGAGCGGGGCGCGCTCGGGGCTTGCCATCGAGTTCTTGGCACGCGGTGCTGCTGGCCCCGGGGCAGGCGCGCTTGTCCTGGCTGTGCGTGGGGCAGGGTCTGGCTGCTCTGTGGATTTGGTCATCAAAGGGATGGTGCCTGGCGCTGACCTCGTTAGAGGCGGTGGTTGGAGCCAGGAAATGGTGGTTTATGCTATTTTTTAGTACGGATTTAAGCAGGTTCTCAGCCCCCTCTGCAAAGCATCTCATGGGGCTGGAGAGGTCCTGCTGCAAAGCCCTGTCCTGGCACCCGTGTGTGGCAGGCACCCCTGGGGAGTTCAGGCTCCTCACACCTGAGTTCCCTTTTTTTTTTTTTTAAAAGGTTTATGGCTAAAAAATTTAACTCATTAACCCTGTGGTGAAGGCCTGTCCTTCATCACAGCGACTCCCAACTCCCCATGCCTGCCAAGTCAGCCTTACTGACTCGTGCAGGGACGCGGGAAGCCGGCTGAGTTTTGGGGGCAAAGCTTGCTTCTCCAGGGTATAACCAGGTTGCAACCAAGCTGAGCAATTTCGGAATTTGGGGGGGGATGAGCAGTGCTTCTGTGTTGTTGTGGTGAGCCTTGGTGTCCCGGTGAGCCTCGGTGTCCCTTGTGTGTATCATCTCCCTGGTGCCTTTGTGCTTGTACCCAAAAGTGTTGTGCGAGGAGGGAGAGTGGATGTGGTGTGCTGAGCTCGTGGAAGAAATGCGCATGGAGCTGGCTCTTGGTGCTCTTGTAGCTCCATGGGACAGCTCCCGTGCCGAGGAGGTGGCTGAGATCCTGGCACCGTGGGTGCAACAACGCAGCTGCTGGGAAATGGCGCGAGGGGGACAGCCCGCGTGCCCTCTCCATTGGGGTCCTGGACCTCCAGGCATGGAATAATGCCTCTGCGGAGAGCAGATCTGCAGAGCGTTGAGCTGGTTGCCCAACCGCCGCGAAAACATACTTCTGCAATCCCTCACTTGCTGGCTTCTCGCTTCCTCCCCCTGCTCGTCCTGTTCCAGCAAGAGCTCCGGGCTCGTGGGGGAATGCGGTGCCCCAAAAGCCCTCTGTGGGGTCTGAGCACGTCCCGAGAGCAGATGAGTAAACAAGGGCAGGAATGCAGGAATCCTGCACAGACAACAAACAAACACGCGGCGCGGCTCCCTCCTCCCCGCTGGATGTGCAGAGCAGAGGCTGTAACCCCGTTCTCCAGCTGTGAAGGCTGCCGGAGGTAAACGACCCAGCTCGAAGCCTCCGGGGCTGGGAAAGCGCCAGCTCAGCACAGCGGCACCCGTCTCGAGTGGCTTTTGCAAGAGGGAGAGATGTTAGAGGTTCCCTAGCAGACATGCACACGTTTTGTGTTGAGATCCAAAGGCATCGGCCCCATAGGAGGGGGTGGGAGGAGGAGGAGGAGGAGTGCAGTGTGGGTTTTTTGTTAAACCTGAGCAAACACTCGGAGGGATTCTGCCTTCGCCCAGCTTTGTGTTCCTTGGCACGCTCGCGCTGCGCGCGCTGGGCTGGCTGAGCTGGGTGGTTCCTGCTCGTGGTGAGGGAGGCTGTCCCTGGAGGCCCACGGGAGGTGGTGAGGGGTCTGATTTTCCTCCCATACCATAGATTTGACCCAGAATTTACCTGGGACCCGTGCCTGCTCCCCTGTTCCACGGGGGAAATTCAAAACTGGTTTCTTTAGTGCGATGCTGATTAAAACCCCCGTGTGCGGCATCTGGCCCTGTTGGCCAGCTGGGCTGGGACAAGGAGCACTGAGCCCTGCCCGCACGATGGGGACACGTCCCACAGCTCTCCCTGCAGAGGATAACAGGGCCGTGGGGCTGTGCTCCTTAGTCCTACAGGTGTGCTGGTGCCAGGAGAGGCGCACGGGGCTTGCGTGCTCCGAGCTGGAAGCGGCGTGACCGCCTGTGAGCACGTCCTGCTGCAAAGGTTTGCTCTGTGACCTCTTGTGCAAGGGAGCTGGAGGTGCCAGAGCTGGGCCTGTTTGAAATTTCTCTTTCCCCTGCACTTACATGGGTTTGTTTTTCCTCCCTGCTATGCTCACACCCTCTCTTGATGTCAGGTAGCAGGCGATTCTTTCCGTGTCTCTCCTTTTTTCCAATCCCTTTGCTCCCTTTAATTAAGGCCCTCATCCCGAGGGCTCAGCAGGACGCTGCGGGCACGCGGAGAGGTGCCCAGGGCTTGGGGACAGCAACGGGGACATGCGAGGGCTGGGAAATAGCCTGGGGGGGACTGGCCGTGCGTGGTGGACCTGCCTTCTCCAGGCTGGTGAGACCTGCCTGGACCTCTGAGGAGAAAAACCGAAAGCCAGGCAGCCCTGAGCTGCCAATATCTCATCTCCAAGCGCTGCGCAGGGGAGGTGCAGCAGTTTTGTGCTGTTTCAGGCTGGTTTGGCAGCTCTTCAAGTGCCTTGATAAAGCCCCCTTTCTTGTCACATCCCCTGGACTTGTTTTTCCTTTTTATCCATGTTTTGGAAGCCTGGTCGTTGTGTGTGCATCCTGCGTGCTGGCTGCACCCTGGCACAGATGGACCCCTCCGAAAATGAGGTTTCCTCCAGCTGTGCCCAAACCTCATGCCTCTCCCGAGGTGTGCGCAAGCTCCTCTTGACTTGCCCGGCGCAGCTGAGGAGCTGGGCTCTGGGAGGCCGTGAAAAACCAGCCATGAGAACCTGCTCCTGCCGCCCTGGGAATCCTTTCTGAGCTCCGAGTCTGAGAATTTAGCTCCAGGACTTGTTTCCCATCAGCTCCCCACAGGAGGGTTCAAAGCGGAGCTGCCCAGGACGCTTCGCTCCGAGGTTAAAAACAAACCTCGGAGTGCTTTTGCAGAAGGAATTGGAAGAATGGTGGCAGCTGAACGGAAAAAACACGGATGTTTTGAGAATCTTCATCTCCTGTCGCTGCGGCTTGGAAAAATCCCGGACACCAAAAACCTTTCCTGCCCTAAAAAGGGGGAGTTCAAACCAGGGCGAGTCTGTGAAACCGCTCAGGTTGGGGATGGAGCAGCGATCGGTTTGATGATGTTTAATGGTGTTAAAAGAGCTCTGGCTGGCTGCAGCCGAAATGTAGGGCTTGGGCTATGCCTGCAAACCTCCTGCAGCAGTGAGGGGGCTGCAGGAGCTCCCCGGGGACTGCAGGAGGCCCCTGGGGCTGGGACGATGCTCGCAGGGGGATGCTCGCTCCTGCACCTGCGGGAAGGCGCACGAGGGCTCCCCTTGTGCACGTTCCCCCTTGCTCTTTGGGACATCTGGATGAGGTTTCCTGGGAGAAGATGTACCCAGTGAAGCACAGCCTTGCTGGTTTGGTGCCTTTTAAGCCTCGGTATTGCAAAAAGGAGGTTGGAGTCCCTGTGCTTCGGGTGTTTGAGGCTCCGAAGCGCAGCTCTGTGCCGGCGGCGGTGCTCCGTCCCCGGACAGCGCCATCGAGCACCCGCTTCTGCAGCCTGGGAGATGTTCCCTGGGTGTGCCTGGCTCGTGTTTCCCTTTGATCGCGGCTCCACTCGGAGAAAATCGAGGTTTTTTTTGTGTGAGGTGTGGGAGGGGCAGGCGCTGACTCCAGCGTGAGCTGGCTGGGCAGAAGGAAGTTCAGCCGAAAGCCGCGGCGGAGCCCTGGTTAATGAGAAGCCAGGGCTCCTTCCAGGCGTGATTTGCATGAACCCGGGTGCAACAGCCCCAGCTGAGATGGTTGTGCTGGCTTTGGGGATCGGGCTGGACTTTGAACCTCCTGGGAAAAGCCGTGCGTGAGCGCAGTGCGTAGGGAAACCCGACAGCCGTGGGCACGGGGTGCTGTGACTGCAGGTCCTGTTGGTGGCTCGAAGCCCCCATCCCAGGGCAGGACACCTGCAAGAAGCTCCTTGCCTCGTGCTTTTTCACCTCGATGTCTCGGATGAGCTGGGAAAACACGCACAAAGTGGGGTTTTCTCGAGCCTTTTGGCTGGGATGGATCCATCCTTCGTGGTGGGGCAGCCCGGGGGTGATGCTCTGCCTCCCCACAGGGGTCTGTCCGGTGCTGGGAGAGGCATCTCTCGGTGTGCCCAGCCCTTCCCGAGCTTTTTGGGGCTCCTGGCCAGCGGGCACAGCCGCTGAGGTTCCTGCAGGTGCTGCCACGAGGATGCCAGCAGCCCTCGGGGACGCTTTCCCCCCGATAGATGCCCGGCCTGAAGCTCTCTGCTCTGGCTGGCGTTCAAGATGCGCTGTGCTGCAGATGCTCCATATGTTTAAAAACGTCACTTAGCTCTTATTAAAATCCTTATTACAGCCAGCCCAGAACCCTCCTGACTCTTCATCTCTGTGCCAACCCTATTAATTGCTCCCGTAGAAGAACCGCATCCAGCCTCGGCTCTCCCGTGTTTTCACCCAGGGAGATGGCATGCCCCCCTCTCCCGGCTCCCTCCTCTATAGGGTGAGCCCAACGGTTGCCAAAAAATCCCTCTGCTTCACCCTGTGCCCGAAGTTTTTTTTGGTGGACTAGGGAGCGGGATGGCTTTGAAAGCACCTCGAAGTGACGTTGCCCGCCCCGTTTCATCATCTTCCTCTTCACTTTTATCCCGTCCTCCCTTTCCTTTGAGGTCCGTGCCCCCGCAGGACTGAGACGTTTTGTTCCTGCAAGGCAGCCCATGCAAAATTTCCTTTTCAGGCTCCTTGCAGGGGCTGTAAGAAATGCACAGAAGGCTCCTCTCAGCAAGGAAATCGCTGGCACGGGCTCGTGTTAGGTGATGCGGGCTGTGGTCACTTCCCATGGCCGGGTCTCTCTGCAGCCCTTCACCCCGTAACTATTTCTTTTGAATCCATCGCTGGCACTTTTGTGCTTCCGAACAGGCAAAGGAGGGGGCTGGAAGGGTTGGTGTGTGGGTTTCTGCTTAAAGAAGTTTTTTTTTTTTTTTTTCTTTTTTTTCTTCTTCCTCTTCTTGGCTCTGTTTTGAATTGAAGATAATGAGAACAGCATCAACACCTCCGGCTCGGGAGGGCGAGAAAACCAGCCAGCAGCTGTAAAAATGTAGGAAACCCAGAGCTGCGAAATCCTGGGGGCCCCTTCCTGCCCCCCAGCCCCGGGGGGGGCAGCTGGGCGCCGGGGCAGCCGGAGCTGGATGAGGCCCCGGTGCTGGGGATGCTGCAGGAGCCTCCCTTTTCCCATATTTTACCCCCGCCTGGGGCAGTGGGGAGCCCTGATTTTGGGGCTAGGCACAGGGGTCTGCTGCCCCCCCGCCCCCTTCCCTCGCGTGGTGGTAATGCAAAACATCCTCGGGTGTCGGGCAGTAGCTGAGGGAGTTGGCTTGTTTAGCAAATTCCTATGGAATTTTAATCTGGTGTGGGAGGCTGCTGCTCCGGGAAGGCTCCTTCCTTCTGAGCACGTCCCGCTGCATTTCTCTGCGGGATCGGCTGGGGCTTCCCGGCCAGCATCCCTCCCCGTGGTGCTGGCTGCGCTCCTCTGGCGAGTGCTGGTCCCTGCCCGGGTGCTCGTGGTGCTGCTTTTCCCTTGTCCATCCCACCACGAGCCACGGCCCTGCTCCAAGCTGTGCCAGCAGCTCCCACCTGCAGGCTCTGCGCCGCCGCCTCTGGTGGGCTTTTATCCCTCCCTTCCTTAGGGGCTCGGGGTGGGAAGGCGGTGGGGGAGGTATTGTCAATTCCCGTATGGCACCAGGCTCTAGCGTGTCCCCGTCCCGCTCTTGGTCCCCGTAGGCTCCTCTCTTTCTGCTCTGGGATGCTTGGGGCTTGGCAAGAGCAGCATTGCGGTGTTCTCAGGGAGCTGCCCCGTGGGCACAGGGAGCCTTTGGCGGCTCTGGGGGCTGCAGGACTAAAGGAATCCCCGTCCCTGAGGGGCTGCAGGCAGCGGGTGCTGGTGCTGGGATGCTTCCCGCGGGCTGTTCCCATCCCGGCTGGCGTCCCCTTCCCTCCGAGCACCTCCAACTGAGCGCCAGTGGGCTGGCGCCTGGCGGCAGCATCCCCTGCGGCACCTGGCTCTGCAGAAGCGTTCGTCTCCTGGAGGCCCTGTACCCGGGTGGGACTTTTGTGTTTCATCGCGGCGTAAAATGGGGAGCTGTGTCCCTCCTCCGGCTGGGTCAGGGGCTGGGAGCCTGTCCTACATCTCCTGTGCTCGGGGTCAGCGCTGCTGGTGCTGCAGGCATTGCACCGAGCCCTCCTGCCCCAACCATTGCTTTCCATCCCCGAGTTCTGGCTGTGTGTCCCCGGCTCGGGATGACTGTAGGTCGAACAGGAGCTTAAACCTGCCCAAACCTTCCCTGCCCCTCGTTCCCCTGCTGCCTCTTTGCCCAGCCCCACACGCACCCCCGCTCCCGTCGCTCCCTGCCTGCTGCGAGCCCCAATTTCACCGTGCCGATTGGGCCGAGCCCAGCTACGAATCCATCTCCTTTTACCTCTGCAACCAATTCGCAGCATCCGAGCCCCGAGCAGCCCCGGCCTTCTGCCAGGGGCAGAGCTGGGGTCTGGTTTTTCTCAGCCCAACCCGCTGCCTGCTCCAGGCGCCGCGCTCCCCTCGTGCCCCGGGCTTGCTGCCCTGCGTGGGCACCGGGAACAGCCAGGACACCCCTGGAAGGGCTGCGTGGGGGCTTCCTCGGTTCCCAAAGGGCACACCCGGAGCCGTGCCGGGGCTCTGCCCCTCGGCCGGGGGCTGTCAGCTTGGCAGAGCCGCCAGCCGCGCTCCCCTGCGCCCGCCCGGGCTTGCTGCTCGCTAATCCTCGCCCCGCAGTGCGACTCTGCCCTGTTTGTCTTAGCGAGCACTCCCCAGAGGTCCCGCATTCCTTCGGGGTGACTGCCAGCAGCCGGGGAGCTCTTTGACGGGGCGGGTGGGGGTGCTGGGGGGGCTCCTCTCCCCTTGGGGAGCGGGGGCTGCGCTCCGCGAGCCGCTCCCTCCCCACAGAGGCCGTTCCAGCAGCGCGTTTTTCTTGGGGAAACTGCTGCTTTCCTGCACTTCCAGCTCCCTGGGATTATTTTCTTTGACTGGTAAAGGGAACGGGACCCCAGTGCTTCCAGTAATTGACTCCCGATTTGGCTAATTTCAGTCTGGCCGCAGCACAGACTGCAAAACGAAGGAGAAGGCGCGAGGCTTTGGACCACGCGTCCTTATTCTCTTCTAATTTTGCCTCCCTTGGCTCTTCCCATGTCCCGTGGCCCCTCGGAGCTCTCTCCATCCACCTCCCGAACCGTGGCAAGCTTTAATGGGGTGGCACAGGCTGGATCCCTCCCTGGTCCTGCCCGAAGCCCATTTGCATCTTTTTTTTTTATTATTATTATTTTTTACTCCAAGATCTCCCTTCGGGAGAAGGGAGGCGGGTTAAAATGGCTCGGCTGGCCTCTCCCGTGTGACCGACAGCCCCTTCCCACCTCGTTCTTCTTTCCCTGCCCTGGCCGTGGAGGCTGGGGGAGAGCTCTGTGCTCACCCTGACGGGCTCTAAGTGCGTTTTCTGGCTGATCTCAGGAAACGTTTCTGGCTGTGCTCTCCGTCTTGCAGGGATGCTGATCAGCTGCAGGACTGGCTGTGCCCCAGCAGCTTCGATCTGGGGGGATACCCATGTAAAACGAGGGGAACAGAGCCTGAGGGGCTCTCGATCCCTGCAGTTTTGTGCCCCAGCCGTGGCCCCAGGTTCCCTGTTTGAGGCTCCTGCCTCTTTGGGTTGGACCTGGAGGGCTTTGGGTTGGACCCGGCCTCACCCAAACCGCTCGGGGCGAGCGCTTGGCACGGCAGCAGGAGCACCAGAGCCCTGCTCCAGCTGGGCTGCTGGCACCCGACCCGGGAGCAGAAGCTGATGACAGCGAGATCTTCCTTGGGGAGCCGGCCAGCATCGCCGCTGCCACCTCCCCGAGCCGCCCTCGATGCTTTCGTGTCACCTCTGGGTGCCCTGGGCACCGCTCCCCGCCACGACCCGGCCCCGGGTGCCCTGGCAGCGTGGATGTGCTTCGGGTTCCCTCCTGCAGCCTGGCCCCGGCTCCAGCGCCAGCAGCGGGGAGCCCAGAGCTCCATGGCTGGAGCTAGTTTAAGTGTATTCCAGCGTAAATCCTACAAATAAAACTCATCCGTTCCTACAAAACGGAGGTGCTGGAGCTCCCCTTCCTTCTTGCTCCCTGCCTTCAGAGCAGGCTCCGCTCCTCCGCACCAAGCGCCTACGGAAGGTGTGAGTAGCACGGGGAAGGTGTGAGTAGCACGGGGAAGGTGTGAGTAGCACGGCAAGGTGTGAGTAGCACCACCAGGCAGCGTAACGCACTGGGATAGGTCCGTGCTGGTGGTTCTGGTCATACTGGTGGGAAGAAAAGGGCGCTGCGGGCTCTGCACTGGGCTCTGCAGGGACCATAGGTGTGCTTTCACCCTGGGATGCTCCAGCCGGGTCTGGTTGTGGGGTCAGGGACTGGGAGGGCTGCTCGGGGTCCCCCTGAAGCCCCCAGGCAGCAGGAGAGGAGCTGGGGGGGCGGTGTGGGATCCGGCAGCGCGCTGCTCCTCGCCAGCTCCTGCCTGGCTGCCAAGCTCTGATTGTCTTGGCTCTGGCACGGTTCTCCCCGGCCAAAAAGCACCGTATCTTGCTCAATTTCTGGGGAAAAAAAAAAAAAAAAAAAAAAAACAAAAAACAATGCTCTGGTGTCTCGAGTCAGCTCAGGCCTTCAAGTGCCTCTCCAAAATGAGGGAGGAACAGCTCTGCGAAGGAAGCATCGGTCCCCAAGCGGTGGTGGGGTGGCGTAGAAGAGGGTGGGACGTCTCTGTCCCGGGGCCCTTCCCCTGCACCTTCCTGCTCGATAAACCTTAATCCGCTCCCGTGCTGGCGGGCGGGCGGCCAGGGCTGGCATTCCTCTCATAGCTCAGCCAGGTACGCCGCGGATAAGCCCCGCCGGGGCGCGATGTGCCGCAGGGGGAGCACGTAGGGTCACCGCTGTCACCCCGCGGTGCTGGTGGCAGTGCCCGGGTGCCGCCGACCCTCTTCTGGCTCCCCACAAAGCGAGGGGTGCCTCGTTGTGTCCCTCGGTGGC
Organism: Stictonetta naevosa; assembly: GCA_011074415.1. Taxonomy (NCBI): domain Eukaryota; kingdom Metazoa; phylum Chordata; class Aves; order Anseriformes; family Anatidae; genus Stictonetta; species Stictonetta naevosa. The sequence goes on along the minus strand of CM021717.1, from coordinate 3,433,216 downwards.
TGTCCCGGGAAGGGAAGGCACGGCTGGCGTTAGGATGCTCGTGCGGCTGGGGGGAGTTTGGTGCCTGGCATAGTGCGGGTGGCGTCGCTTTGGGACGCACGAGCTCTCCAGGTTCCCAAAGGGAACTTCGTTTTCCATGCAGCGGTGGTGGGAGGCATCTGGAAGAGACACGGAGATCCTAAAGGAGGTACCGGCGCTACGGGCTCAGACTGGATGAGTTCTCAACCCAAGCGAGCATTTGCAGCAGGGCTGTGGGACCCATTTGTAGGCTCTGGGCTTGGCGAGGGGCTGTGGCTCCGTTCGGGACAGCCGTGCTCCGTCCTGGGGAGCCAGCCTTAGAGAAAACAGGATCTGGCTCCGTTTGGTGAGCCCAGCCCCTGCACGCAGCCGGCTTCCCTCGGCTCTGCTTGCTGCGCCGCGCTGCCTGATTTAGGCAGCGGTGAAATCCCTGAGCAAATTGTTCCAACTGATGCTGTTTATCTAAGAGATAAAGCAGGATCAGCGCCTGGCAGGGCCGTGGGGAAGCTCGGCGGCCGGGATTTGCACGAGCCCCATCGGGGTGAGCATCTCCTCTGCTTCCCGGCGCCGTTCCCTTCCAGCAGAAACCAGTCCTGGCGAGGAGAGGGGCACGGAGCAGGGCTGGGAGCTGCTTTGTGCCCCTGCTGCGCTCCGGGAGCAGCCAGGTCTCTTGTGGGTTTGTTTAACAGGAGCAGCTCTCTGCCCCAAGTGCTTCCCACCAGCCCCGAGCTGCATTCCTGGGCAGTGAGGCTGCCTGCAAACAAGGCACGGGGACGCTGGGGTGGCCCTGCCGGGGCTGACACCTCTTCTCCATAGGTTGCGTTGGTCACCGGGGCGTGTTCGTGTGGCCTTTGGGGAAGTCCCCGGCCCGGGTGCCAAATTCCTGCAGCCCAGAAGCTTGGGAAGGGGGAGGGAAACCTCAGCTCGGGAGGGAAATCTCAGCTCGGCACAGCCGGCTCTGGGGACATCGCTGTCCCCTGTGCACAGGGGGATGGCTTTGGCCACTGGCTCTGCTGCCTCGCTGAGAGGTCTCATGCTTGGTGGCCTCGGGCACGAGGAAACAGGGAGGAAAGGTCCTGGTGGAGGGCTGGGAAGGGATTAGGAGAAATCAGGAGGGGTGGCTCCATCGCTTGTTGGGCTGTTGTGTAAATCAAGCCCTTTCTGGCTGAGGAAGTCCTGAAGAGTGATGCCCAGGCCAGGGGGAGGTGTTCCTGGGGACAAGCCAGCTCATTTTGGGCACTCTTCATTTAAGAATCCGCTAATGGCCGCAGTCGGGGGGCTGCGAACCACGGTGTCCCCGTAGGGTGCTCCTGCAGCACCCCCGAGGTGGGCTGGGTGCCCCTCACACCCTGCTTTTGGGCAGAGGAGGTGGGTGCTGAGCCAGGAGATGGGTGCTGAGCCAGGCTCCCGTCCCGGAGCTGCAGGGCTCCCCGTGCCACCGGGATGGCCTCGTGTGCCCCGTGAGCCCGCGGAGGCTGCACGCCTGCTGCGTGCTCGGGCGCTCACTTTACACAGGGCGGGCACGTGGCTCCCCCAGCACAAGGCTGGGCAGGTCGCCGGGCTGCAGAAACATGCCTAATAATTTTTTTATTTTATTTTTTTGGGGGGGGGGGGGGGGGAGCTGCGGGGGGGGTGGGGGGGGGGGCAGCGAGACCCTTCCCTAAAGCAGCCGGGGGAGATGAGGAGGTGGAGAGGGGCTTTGTAGGCACAGGGAGACGGGGAGACCCTGGGGGAGGTAAGGACCAAACACCAGCAGTGCCTGACCTCTCCTGCCTGCAGCTTTCCCTGCTGTGCTGTGCCAGCCCTGTGGGCACCTGCCTTCTCCCCTGAATTTACCCAAAAACGTGGGCTCGACCTCAAGCAACCAGCGGGTTGCAGCGCTCCTTTTTGGCCGAGACAGGAGCCACCAGTGCATGGTGCCACAGCTGGGAAGCCAAAACCCTCGGTGTCAGGTGAACCTCCTCCTGGAGGTTTGCCCTCTGCTTTTTATCTCCTGTAGGAAGGAGGAAAGCCCTGCTGGGGACGGGGTGCCTGGCCGCCTGGGAGCAGGGGAAAGGCGGCAGGGGAGGAGAAAGCTGCGGGAGGCTGAGTGGCACAGATTGCCTCGCCTCCGGAAAAACCTCTCTTATCTACACAGCCAGGGCTATTTTGCAGCATGTCAGTGAGTTTCCCTGGGCAGGGGCAGCGGGTAGTTCTCCATCCTCCATCCTCGTGGGTTGTGCTCCATCCTCGGTGCGTGTTTCCCTGCCCTGCTCTGTGCTGAGTCCCTCCCGAGCGCGCATCCCCGCTCGTGGTGCCCAAGGTGGGGCAGTAATTCTGGCAGACCCCCCCATCTGGGGGCAAGAGGAGAGGCTGGGTGAACCTCTTTCCCCCCTCTGCACTGCTAGGACTATTTTTTGGCAGAAGGGGGAAACCTTTTCACTCCTCAGTGCTGAGCTAAGAGGCTCGGAGCGCCGTGCGCCGCAGCGGGAGCCGCGAGGCCCCTTGAACGCGCAGGGGAGGCGCAGCAGCCTCCTGCCCCGCGCTGCTCCTCTTTGCAACCTGCCGTGGCATGCGCACCCCTGGTCAGGTGGATGGCGTGTGGCAGAGAGCTCTGCCAGCCTGGAATGCCAGCTATGCACCCCCGAGACGCAGGCGCCTGCGTGCAGAGGTGCTGGCACCGTGCCGGGAGGGTTCGGACACCGCCGGAGCTTGTCGGAGGGTGTGGAAGGGGAGGGCTCCGGAGGCAGCAGCCCTGGTAGGGAGTGGGGAAGGCTGGTGCGAGGGCTGGGGCTGGTGGTTAGGGCGGGAGGCTGCCGGAGAGCAGCTGGCATCCCTGCTTGGCGTCTTGTGGGGACTTGTGCCGGGAGCCTGGGCTGGGTGAACCCTCTCCGGGAGGCTGCCGCGGTGCTGCGGTTGCAAAGCATTTGCCAGCGAGGAAAAGCAGCGCTGCCTGCGTGTGGGATGCTCGGTGCTGGGGAGAGCAGGGTTCTGCCATCCTGATGGCCCTGGCTTGGCAGCTCGTGCCTGGAGAGCCCAAGTGTGACGTCCCGTGCGCGCACGCTCCCCGCAGCATCGCCGTTCCCCCGCCCTGCAGCTCGTTGTTAATATAAAAAGGTTTTAATCTCTTTACGGGGAGAGGTGCTGGTTATTTTCCGATGGCACCAGGTGCAGCGCCGCGCTGTTCTCTGCAGGAAGCTGGGGATGAAACTCCTGATCTTTATACGTATATAAAAAAAGGTGATTTTTCCATTTGAGGCAATGCTCTGCAAACCCCTGCTCGTCCCGTGCCCGCTCCGGAGCAGCAGGTTCCCGGCTCCTGGGGGGTACCGGGGCTGTGGTGGGCAGGAGGAAGCGAATTCCTGCGATGTGCTCACAGGCAGAGCAGTTATTCTTAGAGGGCTGGGCAAATCCCGTGATATTATCAGGGCTCCTGTAGCCCTATTGCCAGGGTTCGTCAGCATCCCCTAGGGACTGAGGCGTATATTTAGCTCTCGAGCAAGCCCCGTTCTGCGTGGTGGAAGTAGGGTGGCTGGAGCTGCTTTCCTTGGAGGACGGTTTTGGAGGATGCCCTGGAGGCACTTCCCATGGAAAGCAGGTTTCTGCATCGCTTTGCCAGCTCTGCTCCCAGCCCTGGCTCACCCCTTGGACCAAGTCCTTGAGGTTTGGCAGCCCAGGAGCTCGCCCTGGGATAAGAGGGGTGGCGGCAGCACAAGTCCTGCTGCTTCTGGTAGCAGAGGCTTTTGTCCTTCCATAATGCTTGTGGGAACTGTGGCCAAATCCCCTGTCCACCTCGCGTGGCCATCTGAAAAACCAGGGGACAGCAGGTTCTTGGAGAGGTTCGGATGTGGAGCTTGGAGAGATTGGCACCAGCCGGTCCCTCCCATGTCTTGCTAAGCTGCCGTGCTCATCTGGCACCGACCCTACCTTCCATAACCCACGTCAGTGATGGATGGGGACTGCTTTTCAGACCGATTTTTTCCAGCTGCTCTCTTGTTCCCGATGCCTGCTGACCGTGCGAGCGATCAGCTGGATGTCGTCCAGCCGTGGACACCTGCGAAGGGCCCCGGCAGCCTGGGCAGCCTGAGATAAGGCTGTGGGGAAGCCGCCTTGCCCAGAAGCTGGGCGTGCTGGTAGGGAACAGCTTTGTCAGGATGCTCTAACGCAGGTTTTGGGCAGCCTGTACCACCCAGCCTGCTGTGATGCCTGCGGAGGGCAGCGTGTGCTGGGCGTGGAAAGCATCTGCCGCCGGTTGTTCCACGGCCCGCGTGTTCCACGGAAATGAATTTTTCCCGCTGTATCTGCCGGATGCGTCCTGGTGTGCAGCTTGTTTGTTGTCTTTTTTTTTTTTTTTTTTTTTTCCTTATCTCCTGTAGTCCTTCTGTGTTTTGGAGCCGCTCGGTGGAAGATCAAAGGCTGGGTGTTCCCACCCCCTTACCCGGGGAAGTACGCGGCTGGCTGAGCCCAGAGTTTCACGGCAGGAGGAGAGCCAGCGCCCGCTGTCCGTGTGCTGCACCCGTGTGCGCCAAATCCCTCCTCCCATGCCTCCTGACATGCCACAGGATGGCCAAGTGATGGCAAAACCCTTGAGGGCTTTACGGTCCCGGGTTGGTCCCAGCAGCCAGCCTCGTCCCAGCGGCTTCCCCGTCTCCAGAGAGAAACCGGGGCTCGGTTTTGGGGGAGCAGCTCGGAGCCAGGAGGCTCTGGGGTGCTGCCTTGTTCAGCTGGGGGCTTCCAAAGCAGCAGGGAGCGTTACCTGGGGGCCTCCCCTGCCCTCCTGGGGTCCCTTGGATGCTGCCCCCGTGCGATGGGGATGTCCAGGGAGCGCAGGGGCGTCTGCGGGGCAGGTGGAAGCTGCGTTCCTGCTCGAAACGGCATCCTCCTGCCTGTCCCTGCTCTCTGGCCACCCTGGGTGCTGGGAGCTGGAAAGCTTGAATGTTTTCCGGCGAGGAAGGGCGCTGCGAAGGTCGGTGCTGTGAGATCAGGCTGGGAGGCCCCGCCAGGCTGCCTGGGATGGAGACAGCTTGCTTTCCTCACGCGCATCCCTCGGCCTGGAAGGCAGCCGCCAGAATGCTCGCACCGTGGGGTTTTGCTTTTCAGAAGTACTCGATTTTTATTTTATTTTTTGTCCCCCCTCCTCAAGCATGCTGAATTCCCATTCCTGGGGGAGAGGAGCTGCCTTCCTCCCTCCTCCCTCCCTGCTGCGTCCTGCCATGAGTCCCAGTCTCTGTTTGCAGGGCGTTTGGCCCCTCGGCAGGCTCGGATCTCTGGTGCTTGCTCGTGGTGCTGCACCCTGCTGGGAAATACCCAAGGCGATGGGGTCGGGCAGGATGAGACCCTTTCCTTCCCTTCCCAGGCAGAAGCAATGCCGGCTGTGGTTAGCAGCTCAGGTCTGCCAGCAGATGCAACCTTTGCCTGGCAAAGGAGCCTGGCGGGGATTGCTCGCACCAGCCCGGCACCCATGGGGTGTCCTCACGGCGGTGCTGAGCCCTGCTGGGACGGGGCTGGCCGTGGGGCCAGGGCTCTGCGTGGCCCTCATCCTCCAACCTCAGCAGCTGAAGCTGTGTGGGTACCTCTCAGGTAGCCCTCACCCCTCCAGCAGCGCAGCGGGGCGCTCGGACCCTCTGCCAGGGATGCCTTTCATCCCCTCCAGCACCATCCTGCTCCCCTGCCTTCCCCTGCGCTTGCCTGGTGCCAGCTTCGTTCAGTCCCGTTGCTTTTAGGGTTGAAAGGATTGGGGTTTTCCAGCTGGAATCGCTGCCTACGTGCAGCACGGTTCGGGAACCGAAGGAGAACCGCTTTCCCTGGGAGGTCTGGCGAGGCTCAGAGCGGCTGCCCTGGCGCTGTGACGTGGTGCGGAGCTGCCGGGGCTGCAGCCTGCTTGCTGTGCTCCCCCAAAGGCCTGCCTTCGTCCCGAGCTGCCTGCCCGCACCAGCTGATGTGCTTCATGCTCTCCTGGCTCCTGAGAAACCTCGCCTGCTGAGCGCAGAGCTGCTGGCTGGGACCCAGTTCCCAAGCACTGAAACGGGAGGGGATCTAAAGAAACCCGGGCTGGAATTGTTTTTCTAGACTGATAATTTCTCCCAGACAGCTCGGGGAGGCTCCTGGCCAGCCGGACTTGCACTTTCTTTGCCCGAGGGAGTCTCTCCTGAACTCCACCAGGGCTTGGTGGAAGGGCAGCCGGGCCCCCCCGGGGCTGCGGGCGATGCTTTTGGTGCCATCCCCCGGCTCCGTGCGTGCTGGGACAGGGCTGGAGGCAGAATCTGCCTGTGCCGAGGTGTTGGATGGCATTAGGAGCTCTACGGGCCGTGTGGCAGCATCTCCCGTCCCAGCACCATCCCCTGGCTGGGGCCGGGCACCACCTCTGGGCGTCTGCACCTTGCTGCTCGCACGTCTCACGCGTTTTGCTCTTGGTTCGTTAGCTAAGCCTCGTTAGGAGCGTGGCGAACCCTCTCCCCTGAGCCGGATGTTTGATGTCCCAGCAGAAGCGTGGGAACCCTTGGAGAAGTCCTCAGAAATCCTCAGCTTTGTGCTGGCGGACGGAGGGAAGCAGCAGCGTGGGCTGCAGCCTCTGCCCCGTGACGCCGCGCAGCGAGCGCAGCCCCCGGGGACCCTGCCTCCCCCCCCGACGGGAGCAGATGCAGCAGCTCCCGCGTCCCCAGCAGGGGCTGGTGGCTGCCCGGCTCCTTCGCACGTATCCCAGGCCTTTTTGCCCTGCTTTCCAGGGGGGCTTTCCCTTCTGCAGCCGCCGCGGCCGGGGACCTGCGCTGTGATGCTTTGCCCTCGCCGCCACGCTTCTCCCCAGGGACAGCCCGGCCCCGAGCGGGGCCACGATAGTTGTACGGGGCCGGGGTTGAGAGGAGCTGGCACTCGCTCGAAGCCTGCCCGAGATGAAAGGCTTTCCCTTCGCAGTCAATCTCGCATGGCTTACGTTTTGACACGGTGCGTTTTTGCTCCGGAGCGGGGCTGGAGGCTGGCTGCTGTAACGCTGAGCTCTTCGAGGGCTCGTGGGCGTCGTGCTGGATGCTGCTCCGATTCGGGGTGGGAATCGATTTGCTCCACGACGTGGGGTTTGGGTCAGAGGGACAGGCTTAGGATTCGACTCCTGTGTGCCCTGCAGGGGCTCGGGGTTGTCTTCAGGCTGGTGCCAGCTCTGCAGCCCCAGCTAACGGCAGCCCCGCAGCAGCCCTGCCGTTCAGACAGATGGTGGGACCGTGCTCTGGGGGTGTCAAAACGCAGGAGTAATTGTTTACAGGCAGAACGCTGCCTACACGGGAATCAGCACTCGAAATCCGCTGGAAGTTTGCTCAGACGGAGCGTGTGACAACAGGCAGCGAAGCAGGGATGGGCACAGGGGGCTGCCTCCCCCCACGAGGGGCAGTCGGGGCGGCTTAAAAAGAGAGGGGGCTGGAGAGGGGGGAGAAATTAGGAAATTACCTGGCGCTGAGCAAGCCGTGGAGTCCTGCCAGCCCGCTGGGCAGCATCCTCCAGCTCCCAGGAGCTGTCGCAGGGAGGCAAGAGCCCCAGTTTGTGATGCTTTAGGGTGCAGCTCGCTGCTCCTGGTGCACCCCCTGCAGACCCCGGCTCCTGAGCCCCTCGGGGACGCGGCGGTGGCTGCGTGCCCTGCCCTGGCGGGGCGGCACGGGGGCACATTCCTCTGCCCTGACTTCAAAGCTTGTTGCTGCATATACAGAGCCAGCCGCCTTGGCAACCCTGGCGGGCTGGAGCGGTGGCAGCAGCTGCCTTGCTCCCCGGCTCTGCCGGACGCTCACTGCCCTTTGGGCCGGGAGAAGTGCCCGTGTCCTCCACGGAGGAGCCAGGGTATGTGCTGGGGGCACGGGCTCCTCTTTCTGCTTGCCTGCTGCTCCCAAACCCCTTTGTTTCTGCTTGTGCCTTGCGTCCGTGCTGTTCCGTGCTCTGAAATTCAGTGCCTGGCCATCCCCGTGGTGAGACATCTCGGAGCATCCTCGGATGAGACCCTCTTCTTCCTCGCTGGAGTTTCTGCCCTGGTTTAAGCCAAGCGGTCTCTGGGGAGCATGAGAGGGAGGGCTGGGACACCCTGAGTGCTGGTGGAGCTTTTGGGGCTTTTCCAGCCCTGGCTGCTCGCCCAGCTCCCTCTGAGCCATCCAGGTGACTTCAGCTGCACAGCCCCGTCCCCACGCTGGGCGCATTGCTGCAGCCCAATTAGGAGATTAAAGCATGCCATTAGGAAATGAGGCTGCTGCGGCATGGGCCAGCGCTGATTGCTGCCTTCCAGCTCCTCCAGCTGGTTGTGGGGCTGATCCACCCCCAGATCCCCCCGAGCTTTGTGCACCCGATCCCAGTTGCAACAGTTGAGCTTTTTTCCCCTTGGAGAATCTGGGGCACATCACTTAGGGCAGAGGAGAGGAGGGACCTGACCGTGCCGAGCAGAACAGATGTTGTGGGGAGGTTTGTGGAGGAAAAAGGAGGAGGGGGCAGCAGGCAAGAGCCTGTGGAGGTCCTGCTGGCCTTTGCCATATGAGCTAGATGTCTGGTGCACGTGGCGACGCGAGCCAGATGGACCTGGGAAAGGCAGGGCAGGGGAGGGGGCCTCTTTGCTCGTTTGTTCCTCCTGCCTGCCAAGTCCCCGTGTCAGGCCCTGCCCGCTGAACTGCAGGGCGCCTGGCGCCAGCACGGAGCTCCGGGGCTTGTGGAAATCTGGCGTGAGGGGAGCCACCAGTGCAGAGAAGTTGGAGGAGGAGGATGGCGAGCGCCTCCTCGCAGTGTGCGCCCTCGTGGTGCTGTGTCCTGCACCCTTGGCAATGCTCCTCCATCCTGGAGATCCCCAGATAAACGTAATTTGGATGTTTTTGGGGCAGATAGGTCCTTGTCCCTTGAGGTGTGTGACCCTTTTCCACGCTGCAGGGCCACCGTGCCTCCTCCTGCCACCAGATCCGTTATTTCCATGGGTTTTCTGGGCATCCCTTTCCTGGTGTGCTTGGCTCCAGCCCTGCCCCGGCATCTCCCCTCCCCAGGGAAAGGCAGGCACTCCAAACCCTTGCCAGCAGCCTGGCAAGGAGCAGGATCAGCCCAGCAATGGGTTTGGCTGCTGGGGGCTCTGGGGGTGAGGAGGCAGCCAGAACCAGCCCGTGTCCCCAGGGAGGAGCGGAGCAGCCCGGCTCCACGCGGCGATCCTGCGGGGCGCTTTGCTGCGGTCTCACCAACTGCTTTTGCTCTGTTTTCTTTTGCATGTGCTGTCCTCTCCCCCTGCGGCTTCTGGATTATTCCTTACTAGGTAAGAGCAGCATTTATCTCCGTTCTTGAGCCGCGGGTTGGGCGGGCCGGGGGGGGGGTGGGCAGGACACAGAAGGATGCCTTGTGTGATGGGAACGTGTGCTCCGAGTGCGGGTGCGTGGGAGGTTTGCTCCTCGGAGCTGCCTGTTCTGGGCAGCAGCTAGCCCGGCCAGCGGTGGGCGTTTGCCCCAAGGATTTTCCCGGCGTGGAAAGCTCTCCTGTGCAGGTGACGGGCTGAGCAGCGAGGGGAGGGTTTGTCCCCTGCTCCCACGTTCCCACTGCGTGGCTGGGACCCACGCCAGGCATCCCGTGTGGACGCACCGAACCTTTTTTCTCTGTTCATCTTCTGAACAGGAGATATGAAACGGGTATTTTTATTTTTTATAGCTGTGTGTATATGCTGGCCTTCCCAGAAGAAGACCCCAGCTGGTCTTCGCGGCCCTCCTGCAGGCAGAAATGATGCGGAGCCCTCTGGGCTGTGCAGAGGAGAGGAGCTGCTGGGGGAACTGGGTCCGTGCACATCTCCAGCCCCGGCATGCAGTGAGGAGCTGGGAGCGGGGATGGGTGCCAGGGGCAGGAAGGGGGCGGCTCAGGCCTGGAGGAAAGCACGAGGTTAATGGCCAGTTCCCTCCCAGAAGCCAAACCCACGTGGGTTTGGAAAAAAAAAAAAAAAAAACAAAAAAATCAATAGGATTTACAGAGGCTGCTGGAAATCCTCAGGGTCAGGTGGTCAAGTGGGGGAAACTGGGAGAGCATCGCCGGCGGTCGTAACCCCAAACTGGGAGCAGCGCCGGCTACGGCAGAAAACAGCAAAAAAAACACAAAATCCCGCAGAAAAGCCCTACAGGTGGAATATCCCCAGCATGGCTTTAAGAGCGCCAGCACCAGCTCGAGCCTCTTTATTTTGATTTTATCTGGTCTCTGCTGCTTTCCTCGGGTGTGTTTTAGGCTGTCTGATGGCCTACCCCTCCTGCAGCGCAGGCGCTCTCGGGAGGTGCCTTTTTGCCTTTTGCAGTGAAAACGGCACTCTTGCCACTTAAAAATATATATTTCTAGAAGTGCTGCTCCTTGTCTCGGGCTCTGGGGTCGCTTTCTCCGTGGCTAACTCGCCGTGACAGTCCCTGCGACGAAGGAGCTGGGCCGAGGTTAATGGTTCGAGCTGGTTTCGCTCTGCTCCTGTGGGGTGCTGGGCTGGGAGCGGAACAATCGAGCTCACAGCAGCTGGAGCAGAGAGGGTTAACGCAGGATTTGGGCCCGGATCGGGAGGGAGCAGTGAAGGATGTTATTGGGGGGGACTCTATTAAACAATTAGGAGCGAGTTTTCTTTAGCCAGGGAGAAGAGAGTTAACTGCTGTGAATGGAGGCAGCTGCCTCTGCTGTCTGCCCTGCGCGGGACTCTGGCAATGACAATTCTCCGAAGGGAAAGGGAATGAATTTTAATGAAATCTTGAAAGACTTTAAATTTTCATGTTAACTTCAATTATTCAGGACAGCCGAAAAGCAACTTTAAAGCTTCAGGAAGGAAAAAAAAGGAAAAGAAGAGGCCAGTTTGCTATATATTTTTTTGATTAATTGATTTGCGTTTTGTTCCAGCGCGGTGAGACGCGGACGTTTTAAAGCCACCGGTGTCGCTTATTGCACCTGACAGCGGTGCAGAGGAGGAGGGATGAGTTATGTACTGCCTAGGGCTTGGTGGAGCCATAAAAACCCCAGTGGGGCACGGTGCTGGGCTGTCGGGACTGTGGTGGGCGTCGCACCCTCTGGGGAGCTGCTGGGGCGGTGGGCTCATGGATGCGCTGCTGCTCCAGCCAAAAATCTGCCCACTTAGTGCAATGCCTCTGCTAGCAGCAAGCAGGACAGGGGGGCTTTTTTCCCCCTTTTCCAGCCCAAATCCCTCTGCACGCATGGCCCCATGCAGCCATCCCTGTCCCCAAAGGGGTTCCCGGCTCCCCGTCCCCAGGGGTTCCCAGCTTCCCGTCCCCAAGGGGTCCCGGCTCCCCGTCCCCCGGGGGGTCCTGGTAGTGCACAGCATGCCCTGGTGGGCACGGTGCTTTGGGTGCCCCGATGCCCAGAGCACCCTCAGCGCCCCATGCGCTGCTCTCATGGCGCAGGGGATGCCGAGCATCTGTGCCCGGGGTGCCGCCGGCGCTTTGAACAAGCGGCTTTTTTCTTCCATCTCCGTCCTTACGCCTTTCTCCCTCGCTCCTCTCGCACGGCCCAGGGCGTCTGTCTGCGTTTCTGTTTCCGATCCCCAGCAGGCTGATGCCTTGCCTCCCTCCGAGGGTGCCCCACGGGTGCGCAGGGGCTGCGCAGCACAAATGGGGCTTTTATTCCCCGCTGCTGAGAGCTGCCAGGCCTGGCTCCCTTCCCAGAAAGCAGCCCTGCTTCAGAACATAAGCAGCTATTGTCTTAGCCGATGCGAGCTCTGCTGGAGCCGGGAGGGGAGAGGGGCTAGGGCAGGCTGAGGGGGCTGCAGAAAGGAGCCTGAGGATGAGGGGAGATTTACAGCCTCCTCGCCGCGCTCGTCTCCCCCGAAATCCGGGGTGCCCGCTGCTCCTTTGGCACTCGAACGCTCGAGGGATGTTGCCTTCGCTTTCTCTCCAGCAAAGAGCAGGTCCTTTGTCTTGCACGGGCTGGAAAAGGAGGAAGAGGAGTCCTGCAGCAAGGCTCTACCACCGAGCCTCCCCTGCTGGGGCTGTAGGGCCAGGGTGCTGGGACGGGGCAGGTGCCCCCCATCCGTCCCCGAAATGCCTCGCTGCTGGTGTGTTGGGTGGGTGACATCCTCTGTGCAGCTTCATGTCCTCATGGCTCGTTCTCAATGGGATGCAGCTGGCGGGGTGGTTGCGTTGGGGGGTTAGGGAGGGAAGGGGCTGGGAGCGGGGTGCCTCACCCCCTGGCTCTCCTGCCCCGCCGTGGGGAGCAGGAGCGGCTCCGCGGTCCGGTGCGAGGTCCTGATGGACCTGCTCTGCTTTGCCTTCGGTTTGCTGTGTGTTCGGCCCTGTCATCTGGGGGAAAATCACTCCACGGGTAGATTCAGGCATGGTTGGGCAAGGGATGAATAAAGTCCTGGCCGGCTCCTCATCAGGAGGCTGCCGCAGGAACCCCTGGCTGTGCTGAGCAGGGTTTGGGATGCTCAGTTTTTTCAGCCTAATCCGCTGCAGCAGCGATCCTCCGCAGCCAGCCCGGTCTGAGTAAACTTTCCCTGGCTTCAATAAAAATGTTAGTGTAATCGAGGCTCTGCCCTCGTTTTTTTTTTTTTTTTTTTTAATTCCCTTTCCTTTCCTCCCCCCCCCCACCGGCGCGTCCCAGTGCCCGGCGCGCGGCAGCTCCTTAAAAGTGTGTTTGGTGGCGGCACGGAGGGGAAACCTCAAATCCTCGCTAAGCAATTACTGCTAATGAGACACTTCCTACACAGCTGGTTTCAATTCTGGCTCTGTTTTGGGGACTGTTCTTCCAGCTCGGCAGCGGAGGAAGGTGGGAAAATCCCGGCCGCCTCCCCTCCCCGCAGCACCCTCCTCCCCAGGGTGCCACTTGGGCACCTCCTCAGTCCCCATCCGAGGGGAGACAATTAACTGAGATGATTAACGCACCTCTCCAGGGAGGCAGAATTGCAGCAGCAGCAGTTATTGGCTGCTGATCGCATGCCAATTGATTGATATGTTGGTTTTTTTTTTTTTTTTTTGAGAGGGAGAGGGTCCTGTGTTTCATTAGCGTGTGATTTCCAAGAGCAAGGACAGCTGGATGCCCCAGACTCAGGAAAAAATCTGCATGAACAACAACAAAAAAAAGGCAAAGATAAATTTTATTTTATTATTTTTGGAGCGTGAGCTTGCTTGGGTTTCATTTCTTTGTGTAGGGGTTTGATGGGCAACGGATGGAAACGGTCCCCGGTGTTTGCTCCGCCCGTGGCACCTCTCCTGCCGTGTCCCTGCCCCGGGGCTGCTGCTGCCTCTCCGTGGGACCTGGGCACCAGGAGCTCCTCCACAGCTCCCACGCCGGCCTACAGGGATGGGGAAAACCCAAGTGAAAGGGCTTCATCTCCACTTACTGACCATTCAAATCGGGTCTTTGTTCGCATGCAGATTTGTGTGGATCCTGGGCCCCTCTGGCTGCTGGTTTTGGCAGCCAAGTGCCTTGTTATCTCGGCACAGAGCGCGGCCTTGGAGCAGGATACAGAGGAACAGTAGGGAGGGTCAGGGAGAGAGGGATTTCAGGAAGTCTGTGTTGCTTTTATGCGCTGAACAGCGGGAAGGTGGCGTGGGAACCCTTGGCTGGTTTCCTTGGGAATGAGGCGGCGCAACGCGGGGCTCCCCAGCGGCCTTATCGGGGGGCAAAGCAAACATCACCTCCTTGGTTTCTTGGGATCTGCAGGTCCCTCCTGGCTGGGAGGATCCCTCCAGCCCAGCTCCCTGCCACCTGCAGGTGGTGGGACCTGGCTCTCCCCAGCAATATCCGTGCCTCCCTCGCCGTTCCCTGGCACGCAGGGTGCTTGCGGTGAAGGAAGGGGCACCCAAGAACCACTCTGCTGTAGACAGAGCCCCCGGGGTTGAGTCCTTATTCACTTGGGGGTCATTCTGCAGGGTCAGCTGCGCTTCAGCTGCAGGGTTTTCCCAGAGGACATCCCCTCGGTGAGCCCATGTTGGCACCCCCGAGCATCTCCCCGTGCGCTCAGCTGAAGGGCAGAGCGGTCTGGCGGCACGGGGGGGTGCGATGGTGCTAAAACCCCGTGGCTGAACGGTTTGCCAGGGGATGGAGGTGAAGGGCCAGCACGTGTAGGTCCTGTGTGGGGCCAAGAACAGGAGCTGCTGACCCCTATCCTTGGTGGCCCTTGGTCCTGGGGCAGGATCCAGGCTCAAACATCGCGTCTGCTCCTGGCTGGGTGCATGGGGTGGGGGACACCAGCACCACCCTGCCCTCACCAGGCCTCTGGGGGACTTGCGGGGCCCATCCACGTGTCTGGGACAGCAGGGAAATGGTCTGGATGTGCATCCCCGAACCGAGCTGGTATTTGGTAGCTCTGCCCTGCAGGAGTTGTGTGGGGTGGCTTGTCCTGGAGAGGTGCCTCTGCTTGGTGCCAGGCCATGGTTACACGGCTGGCCACGGTCCCCAGACGTGCCATTCTCCCTCGGTGGTGCTTTTCTGCAGCGCTCGGCGGTATGTCCCTGCTCCCATCGCCTTTCTGGCCAGCAAAACCTTCCAGAGGCGAGTTCCTGACCTTGGCGCAGAGCCTGCCGCCCTCCCGTCCTTTTGGGGTCATTTAATGTATAGTAAAATAAACTCCCTTTCCCCTTCCCGATGCTGGCAGCTGCTTTGTGTAGCTGCAGCGTGATGGAGGGGAAATCAAAGCCCAGTGAGATTTGCTGAGTTAAAAGGCTGGGAAGGCTCTGGGGTCCCTCATCTCAGTAATATTTTTGCTCTAAGGAAGGGGCGAGGTGCGCGCCCTGGGGTGGGATTCAGACCTGGAGCATCCCTCGTGCCTCTGGTCCTGGTGCCCCAAAGCTTCCCTGCTCAACAGAAGAGTTCCCCAGGATGTGTGGCACTTTGCCTTGATGTGGCTGCACATCTTCCACACCTGCCATCCCTCTCCTTCCCCATGGCAAGGGACAGAGGTCAGGCTGGATCCCCTAAAACGCAGCAGGCAGCCAGCTCTGCAGCATCCCCCGCCAGGCACAGCCCGTCCCCATCCGCACCAGAGCTGGCCGCGGGGCCTTGGCTCTCATTTCTGCCTGTTTTTTAAATCAGAAATGAAAATCCCAAAATAACCGCGCTGCTCTGGGATATTTTTAAGCTTTTTTTTTTTTTTTTTTCCCCCTCTTCCTTTCTTCCCCGCATCTCCCAGCGGCTGGGAGCCGAGCGGGCTCCCCGTTGCCAGCGGACAAGGCTGCACGTCACTTCCTTGGCACGGGGCCGTCCCCGGCCCTCAATGCTCACTTTGTTTTACCCTTCAGCGCCTCGGCGAGCTGTCAGGGCTCCTCGCAGGGTCACGTTACCCGTGTCCCACAGCCCATTGTGGGAGCTGCTGCTGCCGGCGGAGCTTTGGGGAGGTCTCCGCGCCCCTCGGGTTGGGTATGAGGCGGTGGGTGAGGCTCTGCTCCAGCCCCCATCCTTGTTATATTTGCTCTGTGCCCCAATATTTTCCTTTTTTCCCTCCTCTGGGAGGATGCCACCTCCACCCCCTGCATCCCAGCCGTGCTTCCCTGGGGCTCTGCATCCTTATCCAGCAGGCGATGAGAGCCTGGGCTGAGCAAAGCACCACGACCTCCAGACCTCGCCCTGCTCTCAGCTCTCCAGCAGGTAGCGGGGTGTCTAAAGATGTTTAAATTGATGCTGGAAAATGGTTATGGGATGTCTCTGCTGCCAGGGAAATAAGCTGTGCTCGATAACCGTCGCTGAAATGCTCGGCTGTTCAGCTGCTGGCTTTTTGCTCTGTGCTCTGAGTTTTGGGTAGACCTGTGGGAGCTGGGCTCTGATTCTTGTGGGTCACCTTCCAGCTTGGGATATTCTATGATTTTTTTTTTTCACCGTGTCGGGGACCTTGTTTCATCTTGTGCTCTGGTTTCCTGGACTTTAGAGTAGTTCAGGCCCAGGTGTGATGCATTTGGACAGGAGGCATCGAGATGCTGAAGGATGTGCTCCTGCCAGCTGAGTGAGAAGCTGCTGATCCTTGGTAGGGTCTGGCGTGGGAAAGCTGCCATGGCTGTGGCTCGCTCCAGGCTGAACATTTCCAAAGCAGGAGCCTGCTTTCGGAAAAATCTTACACTGACGGGGCACACGGGTTGGTGCTCCTTGGCTTCTGGGGCTCGCTACGTTCTGCAGGGCTTCTTCCAGCTGCCCTTGTAATGTTCTCTGTGGATCAGGGGACTGTCGCGCCTCGTCCTGCATGGCCAAGAGCCACCGTCAGCCAGGGCTGAGGGTTTTCTTGTCGTTTGCACGAGGTCAGTGCTGGGGACGGGGACCCCTTGGCAGGGGTTTGCGGGACGGGGCTGGAGGAGGGGACCTGGGGGGGGGGGGCAGAGAGCGTTGGGCGGCTGCCTGTTGTCCTGTTCTAACCGTTTTGTTCTCTCCTTTTTCTCCTCCCCCCGCTTTCTAAAGAACATAGGAAGCTTCTCGCTGGTAAGTGGTGGTGTGTCACGTAAAAAAAAAAAAAAATCCCATTTATTTTTTTCCATCCACCATCAAACTCACCGGCTAGTGCCTCTCATGTTTCCATCCCCGCGGGATGTGCCGGAGCAATAGGACCCTTCGGGACGTGTGGGCGCAGGGACGCCCACCCCGTGCGCTCACCCCGGAGGGAGCTATTGCTCTTAGATCACAGTTTGAGGAGCTGCCTCCCCCCGAAGCTCTCTCTCCCTACCCCCTTGCCCAGCCCGATGTTGTTCCCTGGGCTCCATTGGCTTGCCACTGACCTTGCCAAAAGCAAACGCCGGCCGCTGCGTCCCCGAGGGCTGCGAAACTGTGATCTAAGCACGGCCGCCTCTCACCTAGCGCTTGTCTCATGCCCTGCTCCATCCTCTCACCGTCACCACCTTTCCGGGCTGGCTGGGGGAAAGCCGCGGTGCTCAGCAGCTCTGCCTCGAGCTGATCCTTGGGGTCCTGGTCCTTAACACAAGCCCTGCCCGTGCCCCAGGCAGGGAGCGGAGCGAAGGGCGTGCGGCGCAGCCGTGTGCCGCTGGCCGTGTGCCCGCTTCCTGGGGATCCCCAGGGCTGGGAATGCCGACCTCCTCGTGGCCTGGAGGCCGGTTGCTTTGTTGGGGGGCTGAGAGGGCGGGAGGAAGGTGCAGGGCACATGGATGGGGCCGGCAGCCTGCCTGGCATCCCGTTGCCGCGTGCCCGAGCCTGATGGGCGCATGGAGCCGCGGTGCGCCGGCGTTGGGGTGGGATGCGGGGTGGCACGGGTGTGAGCAGCTCAGCCTTGGTGGGGGCACTGAGGAAGTGTTTAAAGGTGGTTCTGCTCTGCTTTATCCCTGCTCTGTGCCCCTCGTTACGTGCGATATGTGGGCTGTGCCGTGCAGATCCAGAGGTGTGCGTTGGAAACGTGCCCTTGTTGTGAAAGGCACCGAAGGGTGAGCGGAGGGACATCAAAGTTTTCTTGCAAGCCGCCGGCCCCCTGCGCCTCTCTGGCTGGGGAGCAGCGAGGAGAGATGCTATCCAAGCCGACAGCATCCCCTGCTGGTTATCGCTCCCCCAGCCTCTCAGCTGCGGGGTGCTCGCACCGGGTGCTGCAACGCTGCTGCTCGTCCTATATCGCTGCTCATCCCATAGCTGGGACCCGCTCCCCAGGGTGGGCTGGGTGCTGCTCGCTGCTTGCAACCCCGGTGTAAAGTTACTCAGAGCTGCGTGCGGCTGACAGCACAAGGGCTGGGTGCTGCCGGCTTTTGTAGCCGGAGAGTAGGTGGAGAGGGGAAAAAGGTTCCTGGGGTCCCCCTCGGTGTGTGCCCACCAAAAACCCAAGCCCCCGAGCAGGACCTGTGCTGCTCAGAGGACAGGGGGCTGTTCCCTTTTTCCTTGTGGGGTTCTGGGGCTCCCTGTGCCTTCCCAATCCACTTGTACCTGGGCACGCATCCCTCCTCCTTTCCCGGGATGTGCTCGATGCTTCCTTTTCCCCTTGCTCTAACGCCACGTAGCTGGTGGGGGCTTAGCTCACCCCGAGGAACCGTCCTGCTCTGGGTTTGGCTGAGCACCACCACCAGGAGCCTGGCCTCCACCCTCCCCTGCTGCCGCAGCCGGGCTTTGCTCCCACGGTCCCAGGACCGAGAGCCCGCAGTGCGGGACCCAAAATCCAGCCAGCGCTGCTCTTTCGGGTGAAACGTGCCCAAAGCGTGCCCCCAGCCGAGGGATGTCCCCCCCCTGCCTGGAAGCACTGGGGTGGCAGCTGGCTCCTCTGCGGGGGGGTGGCCGGAGTGCCCGCAATACCCACTAATTTTAGCCTCCTGGCTGTTCGCTCCAGAAAGCTGCTGGAGGTTTCTTTCTCCGTTGGTTTTTTGGGCTGGTTATTTTCCCGTTCGCCCCCCGCCCCACGTAGTGTCACGTCCCGGAGGACTTCAGCTTGACTGGGTCCTTCCCAGCCTCTCCAGCAGCCGGGCAGGGCTCTCCCCCAGGGGATGGAGCTGATGCTGTCCTGGGAAAGCAGCAGCAGCCTCTGGATGATGGGGATTCGGGGCAGAATGACGCTTCCAGCAGCGTTTGTTTGCCCCCCCCCAGCAAGGGGCAGGCTTCCTTTCCTCCCCACCTGGTGTTGCTGTGAGATCACCCCCTCCATCCTGCCCCCTTGCCACGTTAACCCGGGTGCAGTGAGCAGCCCTGGAGTGGTGTTCCCAGCTTGGCCAGGGCTCCTTCGCTCCATGCACATCCCCAGGTTGAGCTGTGAGAGCGGCAGGTGGCAGTGTGAGACTGCGAGAGGAGCTGCCCGCCCTTCGCTGGCGGTGCCCGTGCCGTGCCGGGGCTGGGTGCAGCTCGGGGGGGGGGGGGTGATGCTCCCAGACCCTTGTCCCCTTGTCCTCACTTAGGGTCAGGCAGGCCCCTGTCCTCACTTAGGGTCAGGGGGCTGTGTCTCGTCAGCCCCCGGCGGCCCATCCCGTGTGGGTCCTGCAGCGGGGAGCTGTCCCCGGGCAGCAGGTGGATGCGGGGCTGCAGCACCGAGCTCCATCTCCTCCCTCCCAGCACCATCCTGCTCTGCTCTGCACCCGCGTCGGGGCAGCAGCATCGGTGCTATAGCCGCCCTCGGGTTTCTGCATGCCCGCCTCATTTATAACGCACCTTGCTCTTTTGTTTTTAATTGTTAAGAGAGGTCACAGGGGCTCCATAAAACCCATTCCCTGGGGCGAAGCGGATGAGGGGTGGGCTCCGTGGTTTGGGGGGGGGGGGCACGGGTTAACGGACGGATGCTCGGAGCGTGGCCGGCGGGGCTGTGACCCGCTCCCCCCCCCCTCCTTCTCCCCTTGACAGGGTTTAAAAGCTCTTTATTTCCAAGCGCTGCTCAGCGGGAGCCGAGCCGGGTCCTGCCAAGTGTTAAATGAAATAATTAAAATCCCCACTTTCTGCACCCCCCCCCCTCCCGTCTCACCCGTAATGCCGGTAATTAGCCTGTAAAACTGCAGGAGGGGATGGGGAAGGGAGAGAAGCGAGCGCCTTCCGCGGGCTCCCTCCTCCTCCTCCTCCTCCCCAGGAGGGAGAGCGAAATGGCTCTCGAGGCGCTGGGTGCTGTCAGATAAATCCCAATTAGCTCCCTGCCAAACGGGATTAGCCAGAAGGGAGCCAGGTGGGGAATCAGCCTGGCAGGAGCCGGGGGCTTTGGCACGGGCTCCCTGCTTCGGTGGGGGACGGACGGACCGACAGCTGTCAGCCCAAACCCCAAACAGCACCAGGTTTGGGGATTTTGGGTCGGGAGCTGGCTTTTGGGATGGAAAAGCAGGGGGGAGAAGGGAATGAAATGGGTCCTGGGGGTGGTCTCTTCCCAAGGAACCATAGGGTTGTGTCCCACCAGACGCAGGTGAGCATCCTCTGGGTGTGCAGGACAACCCGCATGGACCAGGACCGATGCCCCGAGCCCTGCGCTGCCCCAGAATCGGGCTCGGAGCATCAGGACCCTGCCCCCTCCCCAGCCCCTCCTGCCCGCCCGCAGCGTTTTGGCAGCAGCTGTGACATCCTCGCTGTGAGAGCCCAGAAATAACCCCGTTAACGGCAGCAGCCTTTCAAGAGGCCGGTCGGTGACCACGCGGACGCCTTCGTGCGCCGAGCGCTTTCATTTAGAGAGCTGGGCAGGGGGGGACAGGGATGAGCTCCGAGATGATGTTTTCTTCCCTGTGCCCGGGGCTGGGCTGGCCGGGCAGCTCTTCTGGGACAAGCCGAGGGACCCCTGAGGGGCTTTGTCACCCTCTCAGCTGTTTTCTTGTCTGCTCCTTGTCTTGGCTGATCTGCACGGGGAAAAACGCAGGGGGTGCAAATGCAGGGGATTTGGGCACCTGTGCGCACGGGAAGGGCAGGAGGATGCTGAGGGCGGGTCAGGCTGCGGCGACCCAGGGGAGAGGGCCAGGGCGCTGTGCCCCTTTTTGGGAAGGGCTCAGCACCTTGCGTGCTGCTCGAGAAATTCCCAGGGTGGATTTCTCTAAAATATCCAGAGCTGTTCCATTGCGCGGAGGAGCTCAGCACCTTTGTTACAAGCACGGAGCCCTCGGCAGGTTGCAGCGCTCTGGGTGCGTGGTGCTGGGGGCTGTCCTGCCCTGCTTTTTGCTTTTACCCCATTGCTGGACTCCAGAAACCCATCTCTTGTCCATAACCCCTGGCTTCCAGCCCTGTTTCCATCCTCTGCATCCCCTTGCTGGCTGCATCCTGCCCAGGGCAGGCGGTGACCGTGCATCCCCGTCCCAGCACCTCCTTTTTCTCGTGCACCCTCCTCTCCACCCCACCCAGCTGGTGAACCCAGGGCGTGCACCAGGCCCCAGCTCCTGCCGGGTCCTTGCAGCCTTGGTGCTGTTCCCAAAAACCCCTGGGTGGTCACAGTGGTGCTGATCCCCCGGGGCAGCATTTTGGCCACGTGTGGTCCCCCTCATCCTTCCCTCCCCATTTCCAGGCATTCCAGAACGTATCATTCCATCTCTCTGGAACACACTTCTGAAAAACGCCTGATTTTTTTTTTTTTTTTTTTTTTTTTTCAATCGCTGTTTTTTGTTCTCTGCTCCTTTGGCCACTTCGCCCAAGTCCTGCTGCTGTCCTGGGGGTCGGGCGGAGCGGGGAGGGGGCGCGGGGCAGAGGCGCTGCCGGGGGAGGCATAATGAGTTTTGACAGCGCAGTCCCCGCCTCTCCCAACATCTTTAGTTCACGAATGAAAAGGCGAAGGGGGTGGGGGGAAAGAGGCGGAGGAGAGGGATTTTTTTTTTTTTTTTGATTTTTTTTTCCCCTTCCCGTGCTCTCCCTGGGGAGCAGGGCGAGGAAGACCCCGCTCCGTCTCCCGGGGACGAGCAGCGGGATGCTCGCAGGTGGCCACGGAGCGGCGGCGGGGGGCGAGGACCTGAGCTGAGGTCCCCCCACGTCCTCCCCGCCGCCTTTGTGCTCCTGCCCACCGAGGAACCAGCGGGGCAGAACGCTGCCCGCAGCCTTTGTTCGAGCCTCCTGCTCTCAACCGCGGGCACGGGCGAGGCGAGCGGCCCGGCGTCCTTCCTCCTTGCCTTCCTCTTCTTCCTCATCCCCCTTTGTCGGGGGCGCGACGACGCCGGGGAGGGACGGCTGCTCCTCTCCGGAGGGACTTGGGCTTGCAGGAGCGGAGCGAGGCGGAGAAACTTCAGGGCGTGGGGCAGGCGGGGACGCAGACTTGGCTTTTTTTTTTTTTTATTCCCCTCGCTGTTTTATTGTCTGGCTCCGTGGATCGGGTCCCCGAGCTGTCACAGCGCACACCCACCGGGCACAGGCGGCCGCTGCTCCCCCCGGCAGCGCTCGGTGCTCTCTTGATGCCCGGCTCGGCGAGGGACGGGGACCTCTCCGCGACGGACTGGCATGTCACAGCGGCGTGAGCAGGGGAGCTGGCTCGCCCCGGCCGCCTGGGAGGTGACAGCAGGCAGCGTGCTCCTTGCCGGCGAGGTGACAGCCCGCGGAGGGGGACGAGCGAGGCGGTGGCCCCTTCCTGCTCGCCAGAGGGCTGGGAGGGTGCCGGAGAGCTGGCGAGGCGGCGGGGGAGAGCTGAGCGCAGGCTGCTCCGTGAGAAAGCAGAGCCCAGCGGGGATGGATTTGCAGTCGCCGTGAAAGGAGCTGCAGCCTGCCGGGGTCTCCCCAGAACCCTCCCCGCGGGGTCGGGGATCGCGGGTGCGCCCGCCCCGAGGAGCTGCGGCTGCAGGAGGCGCCCGGACCGCGCACGGAGGAGCGGCGGCGTCCCCGGAACAATCCCGGAGGCTGAGCCTCCCGTCGACAGGACACGGAGGCTGAGAGGGGGGTCCCGTGCTGGTCCCCCTCCCGCTGCTCCTTTCCCAGCCCTGCTCACGGGCACCGGTGCGCGGGGGTGCCGTGGCGTGGCCCCCCAGTCCCCTCATACCACCCCACCCCGGCGGGCTCGGCAGCACAAGTTGAGCTCTTGGCACTTCGTCTCGGAGCTGCTCAGCCTGCTGCTGCCCGTCGGCACCTGGGGATTGACGCCCCCCCGGCTGGAGGGGGGAGGATTGCTGAGCAGGGGGGCACAGGGCTCCCTCGGGAACGAGCTCGGAGCCGGGATGGCCGGCGTGGGGCCAAACGCTTGCTGCTGAAGGTGCCGCCAAGCCTCTCCGCCCTCCTGCTCCTGAAGGATGGGAACCTCTGGGGAAGCCTGGGGCTTGCAGCTGTCAAAGAATCGGGGCCGGAGGGCGTCCGCGTGAGCCTGGTGGCTGCTCTGCTTTGGATGGGTCGCCGGCGGGTTGAGCTTTGGCCCGCGGCGTGACGGCCCAGCATGACGGCTTGCCAGTACCCCATGGCACCGGGGGCCTTGGAGCGGGACCGCCTGTACCAGCACAAGGTCTCCCTGGTGGTGCGGTACTTCATGATCCCCTGCAACATCTGCCTCATCCTCCTGGCCACCTCCACGCTGGGATTTGCCGTGCTGCTCTTCCTCAATAACTGTAGGTGCCCCCCCCCCCCCCGCCGGGCCGCGAGGGAGGGCAGGGCGAGGGAGGGCAGGAAGGATCAGCAGGAGGTCGGGGCGAGACGGGGGGCTTTATTTCCTCGTGGTTAGGCTGTTGGTTTGCTCCCTGGCCGAGCGCATCGTGCGCACCCACGTGTTGCTGGCAGCTCCTGGCGCCGCGCTGTGGCTCTGTCCTGGCACGGGTGGGTGCTCGCCCTCGGCGCCTTCGACCTCCCCGGTGCTGGAAAGCCCCCAGCACCCAGCTGGGAGCAAAGCCGGCGGATTTTCCAGCTTTGGGGTGTGCTGCTTCCCCGCGTGTGCGTGATGGAAAAGCGGCAAAATGGATGGGTTTAAAAACACCTGCCCGGAGCGGGGCGCAGGAGGTAGGAGGGAAACAGGTCGGTGAGGAGCCGTGCACCCTCTGCCACGGCGTGGCTTTGGCACCGTGAGCACAGCGCTTTCTGCACGGCGTTTCGGCACCAGCCGTTCGGGGTGGCAGGGTTTGTGGAGCCAGCTGCCCAAGAGAAACCCCTCTGGTCTCCCAAAAGCAAAGGGCTGGCCGGCGGCGAGGCAGTGCCACCGTGCTCCAGCCCCATCCGGGGGATATTTCACCTGCTGCTGCCCCTTTCTCCCCCCTTGCTGTCCTTGCTCGACCCCGGCGCTGGACCGGCGCTCGGGAGGCACGGCCCGGCGGGGTTTGTGCTGCAGCCCTGGCCAAGTGGCACCGAGGAGGGCTGCTGCCAGGGATGCTCCTCCTGTGTAAGCGGGAGGGACGGGGCTCCTGGGGCTGCTCCTGCTGCTCCCTCCTTGCTGCAGGTGCTCCCTGCACGGGGGGGGGGGGCATTGGAAGGATGAAACCCCGGCCCCAAACCCGCTGGGGAGCCGTGGATAGAGGCTGGGGGGAGGAGGGCACTGCGTGCACTAACCCTGCTGATTGCCCCGTTTTGTTTTTTTTTCTTTGCAGACAAGCCCAATAGCTATTTTACCCAGACCCCGCCAACCCCACGAGATGGTAAGTACGCCTTCAGCTCGCTGGAGCTTGCTTCCCCTGGAAGCAAAAGGAGCCTCTCGTGCTCCCCGCAGCTGCCGCGGAGCCTCCGTGACCCAGTGATCCATTTTGCAGCCTCTGTGCTCGGAGCAGAGCAGCTCACGATGCCGCGCTCCCTGCCCTCGCCCTCCCCGGGGATGTTTCTGCCCCTCGGGCCAGGAGGGATGGCAGAGCCTCGCTCCTTGCACTGCTGCTTGCGCGATGCAGCAGCCCGTCCCGGAGCTGGGGAAGGGCTGGAGGAGGAGATGGGGTGGTCCGGGTGCTCCAGCAGCTCCGTTGGTTCGTCTGCTGGGGCCGTGGGGGCTGGGGAAGGGACCTGAACCTTGCCAAGCAGCGGCGCTGAGCTCTGGGGTTGCCTTTGCTTGTCCCCTCGGTGTCTTATTGGGTTTTATGCACGTGGCCAGGCAGCCACGTCCTGCAGGACCCGTGGGAGGGGATGCCCGCCCCGTGGGTGGTGGGGACGTGGCGTTTCCCCGCGCACAGCCGCTGCTGGGCAGGCCCTGCTCTGGCTGGGAAGGGGTGGGAGAAGGTTGTGCAGGCTCGTGGCGGCAGGAGGTTACACCAGGAATCGCCCTGCGCCACGGGCTGTGGTTTGGGGAGCAGGGATTTCGGCGGTGCCAGCTTTTCCAGCACCAGGAGCAGAATGGAAAGCGGTGCTCAGCTGGACACCGGCTCCCTCCGATGCCCTGGCCAGAAATGGTGACGGGGG
Source organism: Stictonetta naevosa (assembly GCA_011074415.1). Classification (NCBI taxonomy): domain Eukaryota; kingdom Metazoa; phylum Chordata; class Aves; order Anseriformes; family Anatidae; genus Stictonetta; species Stictonetta naevosa. Next base: position 3,408,628 of record CM021717.1, on the reverse strand, counting down.
AGCAAATTTTGGGGGACCGTAACACAGCCCCCCAGCCTTCCCGTCCCCTCTTAACAGCACCAGGCAGTCCTCCAGGTGTTGGCCTTGCCTGGTACGGCACGGCTCGCCAAAGCCCCCCAGATCCCCGCACTCGTGGAGCTTTGCTCTCCGAAGCCACGCTGCCAGCATGTGCTCAGCTGCTGGCACCGTACGAGCTGTGTTTTCTTTGAAAATCAGGCTTAAAATGCCCTGCTTTCTGCTGGCAGGCTCCTCAGCCACCTCTTCCCCACCCTCCCTCGTTTCATGTGCCCAGATAAGAGCCCGGCAGAGAGCTGCAGCCAATTAATAACCCGTTTGTTTCTCTCTTTTCCTTCGCCGATGGGGGTGGGGAGGGAGGCGGGGGAGAAACGGATGCGAGATAAAATGTGATTAATCTATAATTGGACCGGTGGAGACATCTGAAGCGAAAAATAAAAACGCACGTAGGTGGAACTCCTAGCTCGGGGCTCCAAAATATGAGCAGCCCGGCCCAGCCAGATGCCACGCTCCCAAAGATCTCTGGTCCCCAGTGGAGATGGGAAAGTGCCGCCTGGCCAGGTGAGGCGCATCCTCGTGCACCTCGTGGTCCTGGGGGGCTTTTTTTGGGTAGGGGGGGAAGAGGTGACCTGGTAAGGTGCTGGGGGCATTCCTTGGGTGCTGGTCGGAGCTGGTTGATGCTCCTCTGTTCCCTGCACCAGGGGGAGCGGGGGCGGTGTTGGCTCAGCTGCAGCCCCCCCAGGGCTGGCTGTGTTTTTTGGGGGTTGGGGCAGGTGCAGTGCGGGGTGGCTGCGCCCTCCTGCACCCCCTGGGGCGAGGATCCGGAGGGTGCCACCCCTGCCCCTCGTTCCTCCAGCACCCACGAGGAGCGGCTGGAGCCCTCTTTGCAGCATCCCTTGGTGGGGTCGCGTGCAGGGGATGAGATTGTTTGGGGGATTCGCTCAGGGAGAGCAATTTCAGCTCCCACCGTGCCATTGAACTCTCCTGTTCTTGGTGAGGATAAGCCAGAGCTTTTCTCTAGCTAGCATCCCTGGTGGATGGCTCGTGTAGGGGGTGCCACCTTCTGCTGGCATCCGCGCACCTCTGCAGGTGCCAGCCAGCTATGGGAAAGGCTCAGGTCCCGTCTCGGTGGGTTTGGAGACATCGGAGAGGGCTGGACACACATTTTTCTTCTGAGCGTGGAGGGAGCGATGCTGCCCCAACGTGCCGTGCCAGGGGCGCAGCGCTCGACGTGGTTGTGGAGGCACGAGGTGGGGACATCTGACGGGGACACCAGCACCGTGGCGACCCAAAACACTTGGCGTGTCCCCCTTGAGCACCCCAAATGTGGCCGTGGCTCCCGCTTCAGCCCAGCCGGGTCGGAGCAGTGCAGGGTAGATTTGGAGAGAGGAGAGCTGCTAAACACAGCCCTTCAAACAGCTGAGCGGCAGGTAAGGCAGCAGCAGTTAAGGCACCACTTGTGATCTCTCGAGAGCGTTTTCTTCTCCATTTGGAGCAAAGTTGGAGCTTTCTCGTGGGGATCGGTTCACGTGCTTTCCTGCTGGGTGGCTGAAGCGTTGGAGGAGGAGGAGATGGGGGCACCTGCTCAGGTGCTGCCACTTCTCCCTAAATCAGGTCCCTGCTAGGATTGCGATCCCTCAGACTTACCTTGCTGCCCCCTTATCTCTGCCTCGTGTCTCCCAGGATGTGCCGTTTAGTCTCGGAGCTTTGTGACGAAGAAACAACAGCAAGAAGCGCTTTGTCTTCTCTTCCCCTCGTCGTGCTGAGGTTGTTGCGGGCAGCTTGCCTCGCTGCCAGCTCCCGAGGCAGCGCGCACGGCCGGGGGGGTGAGAGGGCGCCTTGACCCGCCAGCGTTGCTTTTTTTTATTATTATTTTTTGCAGGAGCGTGTCCCCGGGTAGCGGTGACACAAACCTGTTTTGGTGACGGGCAGACGTTGGCCGAGAGCAGGAGCTGTTGGTACACGTGGCCACGGGTTTCGGGGGCGCTGGGGGTGCTCGGTGCCGGGCTGGAGGGGAAAGGGGCAGCAGCCTGGCTGCAGCAAGCTGCGTGCAGACCTTGCACAAGTGCTGGCCAGAGCCTGCAGCCTTGGGAAAGGGCAGCAAAGGGCAGCAAAGGGCAGCAAAGGGCAGGTGCTGTGCTGGCCCGGTGGCACAGATGGGGACAGGCTTTGGACCTGCTGCGGCTGGGGAGGAGCCGTCCTCCCTGCAGGCACCCAGCCGGCTGCAGCCCTCCTCGCCTCTCATCTCCCTGCTTTGTAAACACCCGGTTCAGCTCGAGCAGGAGGGTGGGAGCAGCTTGTAAACACCCTGTTCTGCCGGAGCAGGAGGGTGGGAGCAGCTTGGAGCCATCCCCGGGCGTTTTCCCCTCGCCTCCCCCGTGCGTCCCACTGGGGTGCGCGCCCGGTGTGCGTCGGGCTCCGGGTTTTGGTGCTGTGCAGCTCCCCGGGGGGGTTCCGTGTGCTGGGACGGGCAGCACCCCGCTGCGGGGGCTCCTTCCAAGCCTCTCCCCTCAGTGCTGATGAATCCTTCCAGCTGATTTGGAGCTGCTCGGAGCCGCTCTCTCACAGCGGGGCTCGTGACAGATTAATGAGGGAGCCTTTTAAGATGGTGTTGGATTCGCGAGAGCGGCTTTGATGTTTCAGATCCCGAGGAGGCGATGCTTTAACCTCCTCCCTGCCCTGCCCGCCCCCGGCACCACCTTCACCTTCCTCGCCGCCACCTCGCTGCCTCCAGCACGAAATTTCGCTTTCAGATCTCCCAAAAGCTCGTCGTCTCGCCGCCCCCTCCTCTTAATTACGGGAGCGCGCGGTCTCGGCTCTCACCACCCCTCCTCTGCCCCCGGGGCCGGGCTGTTTGCTCCAGGTGGGGAGCTGGGGCTGCAGCGCTCAGCGTGCGTTTTGGTGGCTCTCAGGAAGGGGAATTTCGGGTGCTGGGCTCTGAAAGGTTGGGGCTGGTGGGCACCGAGCTGCTGGGGTTCTGCCCAGGAGTGTGCTCAGAGGTGCTGAGCTCCCCGGCTGTGGTCCTGGAGGAGATGCTTGGCTTCCCAGAGCTTTGTGGCGTCTGGTGCTGTGCAAGCACGCTCCTCGGGGAGCTGAGAGCACCACAGGGCTTCCCAAACGGGATGCCTGCCGCTCTCCCTGCTTCTTTAGGACCTTCCCTTCGCAAAACACACCGGCTGGGAAACTTCAGGTGCTTCGAGGACTCTTTCTGGCGGCCGTGGGCACCGCGTTATGGCAGCGGTGGCGTGGCCACCAAGACGTGCCCAGCACCGCGAGCGCAGGGGAGCGCCGTCCTCCCCGTGCCGCCTCCCGGGGCCGTAATTAATCTTGCTGGCGGGGAGGGGGGGGCCCGGCGAGCAGTCGATGCGCACCAGATGAGCGGCGCGGCGGGAGCGCCAGCCTCGCCGATCTCCATGGCAACGTGTGCCGGGCTCATGCAGAATTAATGCCGGCCCTCGCCACCCCGACACGCGCGCACCGCTCCGGCCCCGGCCTCCCTTCCCATCCCGGTGCCAGCTCTGTCCCGCTTTGGGCTTGCTCTCCCCCCTGTCCTGGTTTTCTTTTTTGTGCCGGTGATGTCCCCGTGCTGGGCCACGGCGGGTATTTGCTCGCTGAAATCGCCTGCTGGAGCATCCTCCCTTCTCCAAACAGAAGCCCCCCCCGGGGGATTTACGGTGCATTTGCTCTCGCCCTTTGCCGTTGCGCCTGCTGCCACCGTGCTCGTGTGGGCAGCCCCTTCAAAGCATATCCTCAACGCCTGGATGGAATCACAGGGGCTGGAAAAGACCTTCCAGACCACCAAGTCATCAGCCTGACCTAGCGCCGAGCCACGTCCCCTAGTGCCACATCCCCACCTCCCTGAAGTGCCCCCAGGGCTGGGGGCTCCGCCATCCCAGCGCCCTACCGCCCTCCCCAGGAGGAGGTTCGCTCCAGGAGCGCTGCGAGCACTTCTTGCCAGCCCCACGAAGGCAGCTCCACCTTTGCCACGCAGGTATTTGGCAACGACAGCTGGTTTTGGGACATGGCACGTCACCAGGGTGTCCCCGCGGTGGTGCTCGGTGGGGTGCAGCCTCCTGCACCTTTGCAGGCATCGCCCCGGGGATGTGGGGGAGACCCGGGGGTGCAGGAAACAATCCCTGCACGCTGCTGCTCTGGTGTTGGTTTCTTTTTCTTCTCTGCTCGGTGGAAAAGAGCAATTTTGACATTAAAATGTTTCTCCACTTTAATAACAATAATCGTGAACGTAATGAGAATGCTCGGGGCTTATGAGGTAGAGCTCTTCACCTCGAGATCTCAAAGCACTCGACAAAGGCAGCTTGCTATTTATCCCCACTATTGGCAGCGAGTTATTTACCTACTGACATCAGGGACTCGATGATTATTATTATCCACGTCTCTTTTTTTTGCAAACAGGAGAACCAAGGCGTTCCCACGGGCGGCTCTGTGTGCCCCCATCCTTCCTCGCCCCGGGTGCCACCCCCTCCTCTGCACGGCTCGGAGCAAAGGGCAGGTGGTTTGCCTGTTCCCACTCCCCTTCCCCAATTAGCCAGCGGATGGAAAACCCCTCGTTTCCCTCCGTGTGTCCGAGCTGAGCTCTGATCTCCTACAAACTCCTGCTCCGCGCCCCGTCCTCCCGCGGGCACCACGCTGGTTGGGCCGGGCGTGCTTCAGCCTGCCTTATTTGTACCAAACACCTTCTGCTCTCCCACTCCTCTTCAGCAGGTGCACCTCTTATGATTGTTATTATGGTTATTGTTGTTATTGCTCATTATCCTATTCCTGCTCCGGTGCTGCTAAGAGACGGAGCGGGGCTTGGCTGCCGTTCGGCGCGGTTGCAGCGAGCCAAGCCCTGCTTTTTGTTCCGCACGGCTGAGCGGTGCAAAGACACCTCGCTGGGGCTGCTCCTCGCCCTCCTCGAGAGCTTCGAGGTGCTTGGGAAGGAGGAAAACCCCCCTGAATCCCAACCTTCTCCCCCCAGGAAAGGGGAATTGAGGCGTTTTGGTTTATTCGGGCCGGTTCTGAGCTCGCACCACCCGAGCGCATCAAGGTGTCGGGTGGGTGAGCTTGAAAAATCGCCTGCTGGGGACGACCAGGCTTTGTCACCAGAGGCACTGGTGACAATTAGAAGTGAAAGAAACCCAAACAGCCGATTTGCCCGTCACCATTTGTTTCTGGTTTGAAGCATTTGTGTGCGTCTTGCTTTGTTTCTTGGCCCGAGCATGGAAAATTGGCGATGCGGGGACCTCACCTGCAGCGTGCCCCGGTGCTTGGCCCCGCTGCGCCCCACCGCCCCGTGCTGCCCTGGTGGCTTTGGGGACACCCAGGGCTTTGTCCCCGAGCGGTGAGTGCCTGGCAGCCCGGGGTGTGCGGTGATGGAGCTCACGGGAATGGGAATTACCTCCCTCTTAGGGCCGGGAGGGCCCTTTATCACCTCTGTAGGTTGTATGTTGGGAACGTGGTTCCAGGTGGAGGAGCAGACAGAGACCTCGGTTCTGATAAACCATCCGCTTTCCTTCTGTGGCCCGACCTGATTAACTTTGTGGCCTTTTGGTCTTTTACCACTGCTTTTATCACTTCAAACCGAGACCTTAAACACGCGTGGGCGACCCACGTACAAAGCGGATCGCTCGAAGAGTTTGGCTCCAAATCCAAATTAACGACCCCTGAAGTTCCTTCGGAGGAGGGTCGAGACCACTGGCAGTGGTTTGACCCCTCCAGAAGTCCCGTCCGACAGGGACACCTTGCTGCTGGCACGGTGGGGACGGAGGGAGAGGCAGGAGGGATGTGCGAGCTGCGGGGAGAGGCAGCACCCAAAAAACAGCACCGAGCCTGGTGGCAGCGCGCTTCGGAAATGCTCCGGGCTGCCTTAAATTGGGCTCCACCAAAACTTCCTCCGATTCAGGGGAAGCAGAAGTAGGGCAGCTTTGGAAACCCTTCCTTCTTTGGAAACCCTTCCTTCTCCTTTTTAAGGATCCGAGGTGAAAGGGAGGAGAAGAAAAGGTCGAGAAATTAGAGAGCTGCCTCTACCACCTCCTTTAAAATTTTGGGCACCCTTCCCTTCTTGCTTTCCCGGTCCCTCTGCGTGATGCCGGAGCTGGTGCATCCAAAAAGCCAGGCAGAGCATCCGTGGGCTCCTGTTGTGTTTTTAATCCTGCTCCATCCCTCCGGGACAGCACCGCGGTGCAAAGCACGTGGGGGTTTTGCCCCGTGGATTTAGCCATGAGGAGGCTCGGGGTTGGTTTGCCTTGCGTGGGGAATTCTTTTGGTCGATGTAGGTGAAGGCTGTGTGACGCCTGTGTGTTTCAATGATTCCTTTTGAGAGGATAAATGATGCTGGCGGGCACCGCTCCTTTTGGGGCAGAAATTGAGGTACGGTGCGGGAAGGAGCCCTGCCTCTCCACGATCCCCAGCCTGTGCTGCCCGTGGGGTGGTTTGATGTCCCTGGGGACATCTCCAAGCCCTCCAGCTGCCCTCCAGCTCCTGGCGCAGCAAAGCTTGGTCACGCTCCTGCTCCGTGCCCCTGGTGCCGTGGGGAGGGGGACAGGATGGGTCCCCGCGTGTCCTGCCGCTCGCATCCCTCCCTGTCCTCCCCTGCACCTCCAGAGCTCACAGCTCAACAGGCTTATCTCTATTTAAAAAAAAAACAGAAGGGAGAGAGAAAGAGCAGCAATGGCAAGGGCGGGAGAGACTATCCAGAGCGCTTCATAAAAATGATAAATTGCTTTCAGATATTGGGCAGGAGAGAAAGAGAGTTCTTCTTTATTTGATGATATTAGTCTCTTAGTGGTGCATTGTTGCTGTGCATGTGAGCTCAAAATCTCAAGGCGGTCGAAGGCAAATGCCCGGGAATTGAAGTGTAAATGAGCCACTGTCGAGCTCATTTTATTTTGCCTTTTACGACTCCTCGTTCTGCCATTATGTAGGTCAGGCTCCGTCTCCAACACAGGCTGTGCGCGAGGTGCGCGGCGCTGGCACAAGCTCGGGTGTCTTTGCTCCCCGTCTCACCTGCCCCGCCTGGGTTTGGGGACACCCGTCCTCTCCCTCCCCTCCTCCCCCAGCGTAAAAACGCCATTCCCTGCTGCATTTGCAATTCAGATGCCGAACTGGTCTGCGCTGGCCGCTCTGATTAGCGGAGGTGATAAGAGATTCGTGCGGCTCCTCTCGGAGAGACTCCAGCCAGGGGCTTGAGCTGCTTTGCATACGCGGCACCGAATCAAGCAGTGTGTGCGGGGCGACGCGGCCCACGCGAGGATATTTTCCTTTCCATCCCTTGACGTCCCTTTTTCCCCTGGCTGTCGACGAGGTGACATTTGGAGACGGCACCCTCCTCCTCGCCCCGCACCCAGAGCATCCTCTGCCATCCCCATCCCTGTCCCTGGTGGGCTGCAGCCCCCCGAGCCGGGCTCTCTGCCCCACGTCTCGGGCGTGCTGTGCCTCAGGTGTCCCCCGTCTGTGTCCCCAGCCTGCCGAGGGATGCTGTGCGGGTTCGGGGCGGTGTGCGAGAGGAGCCCCGCCGACCCCTCCCAGGCGTCGTGCGTCTGCAAGAAGACCTCGTGCCCCGTGGTGGTGGCTCCCGTCTGCGGCTCCGACTACTCCACCTACAGCAACGAGTGCGAGCTGGAGAAAGCCCAGTGCAACCAGCAGAGGCGCATCAAGGTCATCAGCAAGGGACCCTGCGGTGAGCACCGCGCCGGGGCTGGGGCCAGGAGGCGACGGGTGTGCAGGGACGGCGACGCTTCCGACCCCATATGGCCGTGCTCCGGTGCTGGGGATGCTCTTGGGTGGCTGGGCACGGACCCGCGGGGAAAAGACGAGGAGAGAAACACCAGCAGGGTGTGAGAAGCAGGCACGCTGATGGCCCGAGGGCCTTGTGGAGATGCGGACCTGCTGGGAGCAGCCCCCTCGCAGGCAGCTCACCCTCCCCGCAGCGCCTCTCCCCCGCGGCAGCGTGCGCACGGGCTGGGTGGGCTGATAAAAGCCCTTCCCCTGGCTGGCATTCACCAGCTGGGAGCAGAGAGCTGTGTAAATGAGACCCCAGCCTCCTCGTCTGCGAGTAAATTAACTTGACCTTTCTCGCACGCGGCGCGCTTGGCTTGCAATAAATCCGCACCCGGCTCCCCTGCCGGGGCGCTCGGCAGAGGAGGGGAGAGCACCGAGTGATTTATTTCAAATCATCGTCATAAAAAAGTGATGAATTTAAAAAAAAAAAAAAAAAAGAGCTGGCAAACAAACTCTGGCAATCCCCTGGCGGGGAGGAAATTGCTCCTTAAGCTCTTCCTCTAATTACGGCTCGCGGGAGGTGCCTCAAGGACCCTCGTGCTGGAGCGGGAGGCTCTCGGGGCTCGTGGAGGGCGAGGGGCGGGCGGTGAGGGGGCCGGGGGTGCGGGGAGCGGGGGCTGAGCTCCCTGTCCCTGCCTGCCGTGGAGCAGGACCAGTTCCCCAGCCTCAGCACCGGGGTGCATGCCGCAGCTCCAGGGACGGACGCTGCCTCCAGCATCCCCCGGATCCAAGGGAAGGATGCTCAGTCCAAGTCTTGATGCTCGGGGTTATCGAGGCAGGCGCGGGGGAAATGCTGGCCACGCTCACGCCCTGTCCTCCCGCCAGGCTCCAAGGACCCCTGCGCCGAGGTGACGTGCAGCTTCGGCAGCACGTGCGTGCGCTCGGCCGACGGCCAGGGGGCCAAGTGCGTGTGCCCCGCGTCCTGCAGCGGCGTGGCCGAGAGCGTCGTCTGCGGCAGCGACGGCAAGGACTACCGCAGCGAGTGCGACCTCAACAAGCACGCCTGCGACAAGCAGGAGAACGTCTTCAAGAAGTTCGACGGAGCCTGCGGTGAGTCCCCGGCCCCTGGCGGGCATCGCCTTGAATTTCTTTGTGTGTGCCAGGAGGGGTAAAGGCATGGTCGGGGGGGAAATTCGGCGGTCCTGCCACTCCAAGGATGCTTCTTCCTCTTTGTGTAGCGATGGGTGCTCCTAATTAAAAGCAACTGTGCTCGTTAGGAAAGCCGTGACATCACCAGGCCACGTGCCAGGCCCCGTTTGTCCCCAGGGGAAGGTGTGGGAGCGTGTTGGGGCAGGCTGCGGACCCAAAATCGATTGCTCAGCCCCAAGGAGGGCGAACGGGTGCGAGTGGGAGGCGCGACGGGGCTGGTGTCACCCTGGGTGCTCCCGGTCTCTGGGGCAGAGGGGAGGCTCGGAGCATCGCGGCTCCTTTCGGCTCCTCCTGGATGTTGCTGGCAGTCAGCAGAAATTTCGGGTGGCCTGGGCTGGGCTGGAGGTCCTGCAGATGTTTGAAGGAGCTTGGGGATGGGATGGGGTGGGATGGGGTGGGGTGGGGTGGGATGGGGATGGGATGGGGATGGGGATGGGATGGGGATGGGATGGGGTGGGATGAGCTGCATGGCACGAGGGTGCCCTTCAAGGTAGGGGAGAGAGCGGATAGGGCAGGTGATAAATTCGGGGATTTCGTGGCATAGGATTAAAGGGTGGAAACATAAAATTAAAAAGCTCATCCCATCCGTGGTCACCTTGGGTAGGGTGTGTGTCCCCAGTGAGCAGCTCTGAGCGACACGAGCCCCCAGAGGTGTGGGTCCTGGGGGGGAGACCGGCACCCTGAACCCCAACGGGGACACCCAGGGGTGCGTGGGGCTGGGGGGGGCCCTTCGGAAGCACCCCCCGCCACCCAGGCAGGATTCGAGCGTGCCTGACCGCCTGCTCTCCTCCTCCTCCCCACCTCCGTGCAGACCCCTGCAAGGGCATCCTCAACGACATGAACCGCGTGTGCCGCGTGAACCCCCGCACCCGGAGGGCCGACCTGCTCCCCCGGCCCGAGAACTGCCCCCCGAAACGGGAGCCGGTGTGCGGGGACGACGGGGTGACGTACGACAACGAGTGCGTGATGGGGCGCTCAGGGGCCCTGCGGGGGCTGGACATCCAGAAGGTGCGATCGGGGCAGTGCCAGCACCAGGGTGAGTACCCCAGCCCCCCGGGGAACGGGAGCGCTCGTGCTCCTTCCTCCCCCCCCCCCCGCCCCGTGCTCTCCGTCCTCGAGCCGAGCCCTGCAGCCCAATTCCCTTCTGGCAGACAAATGCAAGGACGAGTGCAAGTTCAGCGGGGTCTGCCTGAACCGCCGCGGCGCCGCGCGCTGCTCCTGCGAGCGCCTCTCCTGCGACGGCGCCTACCGGCCGCTCTGCGCCCGCGACGGCTGCACCTACGGCAACGAGTGCGAGCGCCAGAAAGCCGAGTGCCAGCAGAAGGCTGCCATCCCCGTCAAGCACAGCGGACCCTGTGGTAAGCACCGGTGCCGCCGGGCCGCCCGCCCTGCACCTCTCGTTCCCGTGCCAGCAGCCCCGTCCCGGGGCTGGTGCCGGGGCGCAGCAGGTAAGTGGTGTGGCTGGGTGCCCACCTCGGAGCGATGCCCTCGGTTTTACGGCCGGCCAGCCGCCGGTTATCGGCTCCTCGTGCTCTTTTTTTGCCTTCCAGCAGCCAAGTGTCCCGTGTCTGTGTGTGTTTCTGTGTTCCTCCTTGCTCTCATCTCTCTCCGCTGTGCTCGCTAGCGCGGGAGCACCCGAGCGATGTCCGCCAGCTCCTCTCATCCACCACCTCCGCCACCCACGTCCCCATCACCGGGAGGGTCCCGTGCAGCCCACCCCGCTCATTCCTCGCCCCCAGGGTAGTGCCAGACCCCGAGCTCCTGCCATGCTTCCCCTCCATGCCCACCTCTCTCGGCTCCAGGTCCTTTCCTGCAGGATCCGGCCCCAGCGCTCCCGCTCTCCGGAGGTCTCAGCGTGGCCTTGTCACATCTCTGGGAGAAGCTTTTGACCTTTCCAATGGAGATTTATCTTAAAGGAGGGGGGTTCAGGGCCGTAGGATGTTGGGAACATCCGATTTTACAATTTTTGCGTGGAAAAATGAAGAAAGTCGAGCACCGGCTTGGTTTTGCATGAGTTCGAAGGACCGGTCGTTTCAGCCTGGCTTTGATTTCACTGGAGGTGCAGGACGTCGCTCCAAGCTGATGTTCCATGAGGGACCGGGCGCTTCAACCCTCCTGAAGCACTTGGAAATTCCGCCCGGCGTTTTGGGTCTGTTCTGCTGGCTTTGCGCTCCCGCGCTGGCTTTTAATCCTGCCAGGCCCAGCTGCTGGAAAATTGCTTGTCAGGCTCCCAACACCGCACTCAATGGAATGACGACTGTTGTTTTGAATCGCCCATTTTAGCACGTTCCTGGCTTTCGGATGCTTCTGAGTCGGGTCCCCGGGTCCTTTGTACGAGGAGGGCGCTTTTCTGCCTCCTGGTGTGGGAGGAGGAGGAGGATGGGGACAAAGCAGGGTGCGAGGTGCCCGTGGCCAGCGCTGGAGGAGCTTTGTGTTCAGCTGGGCTTGTAAGGCACCCCGTATTTCGGGGGAAAGCAGAGGGGGATTGCTGGGAGTTGCCCTGCTCCCCGCCTGGCATTTTTACACGACCTTCACGGAGTGAGGCAGCGGACAGTGGGATGCGGTCCCTGCGCATCCGTTTTTCCCCCCTCAATTGTATTCTCAGTTATGTCATCCCTTCTCCCAGCTCCTCTCCCTCTGGGCGAGCTCAGGAGGTGCACACATCTGGCAGCAGCTGTGTGATGGCGGGGTGGGAGCCCTTTGTCCCTGGGATGCGGGGTCCTTGGGATGCAGGGTCCCTGGGATGCAGGGTCCCTGGGATGCAGGGTCCCTGGGATGCAGGGTCCTTGGGATGCAGGGTCCCTGGGATGCAGGGTCCTTGGGATGCAGGGTCCCTGGGATGCAGGGTCCCTGGGATGCAGGGTCCTTGGGATGCAGGGTCCCTGGGATGCAGGGTCCTTGGGATGCAGGGTCCCTGGGATGCAGGGTCCCTGGGATGCAGGGTCCTTGGGATGCAGGGTCCTTGGGATGCAGGGTCCCTGGGATGCAGGGTCCCTGGGATGCGGGGTCCCTGGGATGCAGGGTCAGGGCAGGACTCGAGGAAACCCATTGAGCAGGGCAGGCTGAGGATGCCGCCAGCTCTGCCTGCATCCAGCCCCCGTGGAGGTGAACCCAACCCAGGGTCCACAGCTCCTTTTTTTGAGGATACAGGGGGCTGCCCGAGGGAGTCGAAGTGCAGACCATTCACACAGCAGCAATGTTTGAATCTCTCCCACCACAACTCTAAGCCCAGCCGTTGTCTTTTCCAGCAGCAAGGCAGAGGAGGCAAAGCCAAGCACAACAGCCCAGGCCCTCTTTTGGATCCTTCCCTGCTTTCACCCCGTGTTGGGGCAGCTGAGGAAGGAGGGCTGGGACGAGGCCGGTGCGGACAGGAGGTGGAGGGAAGGTGTCTGGAGTTGCATCTGTCTTTTCTTCCCTGCCTCTTTTTGCTCTCTTTCCCCTCCGCTCTCTCTCTTTCCTCTTTCGTCTGTGTCTTGTGTTTTACAGCGCTGCCTGTTTGGAGGAAGGAGTTGTGTCCTCGCAGCACCCTTCTGCTCCCTACCCGGACATCTCTGCTAGGAGGTCGGCTTTCTCCCCTTCTCCGTAGCCAGTGGCAGCCCTGGCCTCTCCCCGCTGCTCCCTCCCTCTCCAGTTTTGCTTAAGAGCCCCAGGGACGGAGAGGTTCCCCCAGTTTCGCCCCCCTCCCCTTGCCCCGCACACCTCCCACCAGGACGGAGACACCCAGCGGGGTCCCGGCTGCTGCTGGCTGTGCCTTGACCCTTAGGGGCAAATGAGAGTAGGTTTTGCAAGACCCCCCTCCTCTGCAAGCCCCGCTCTGGCCGATCCATCACCCTGGACTGCTCCCGGTTGATTTTCCCTCTCCTTTTTACCCCCTTTTCCCTCCTGCTCCTTCCTGCGCTCGTCCCCTTGCCCCCTGCAGTGATTTGCGCTCGCCGGGGCGGCCCCGGGGGCAGGGGCTGCGGCCCCCCAGCACCCAGCAAAGCCCCTGCGGGCCCCTTTTTGGCAGCACCGAGGAGCTGGCTGTGCTCACGTGTGGTTCTTCCCCAGGAAAACCCCATTACGGCCCCATAAAGCCTCTGATGGAGCCCATTGGGTGTGATGCCAGGGGCTGTGCACAGCTTCGGAGCCTCTTCCCAGCCCCAGGCTTGCAGGAGGGTTCAGGGTCCCCAGCTCCCGGGGCTTGGTTAGGGCTCTGCAAAGCTCTCCAGCAGCTATGGGATCATGTCCTTGGGTGTGGAACGGGCGCTGGGGGCTTTTGGGCTCTTTCTCCATACAAGCATACTGCCTCTTGGGTGTCTGGGGGATGTGCTTACGGTACGGGTGCTTGGTTTTGGTTTCCAGTGGCCCACAAGCAGGAGATGTGAGCAGCATCACAGCTCGTAAACCCCTCAGCCACAGGGAAATTGAGGACAGGTCCAAGCAGTCACCCCATGCCCGAATCATCCCCCTGCTCCTTCGCTCTAAGCTCTGACGTGGCAGGGACTGCCCAAAGAGAAAAAAAAATCAACATCCAAAATTCAGCCTGACCGGTGCCCTCGTTCCGGGCTGGTTTCTCGCCGGCTGACAGCACACAGCCAAGCTCCTGAAGGTTCAAACCTTGGTCCTGCCCTGCAGCTTCATCCCCTTGTGCCCAGCAGGGGAGGAAAACAAGAGCCCCCAGGCCCTGCCGGCAGCTGGAGGGGCTCTGCCTGGCCCCCTGCCCCCTGCCTGCCCCGCTGCTCCTCGCCACGGGGGCCGCGCTGTGCCTGCATCCATCTCACCCCTGTGTGTCCCCACGTCCTTCCTCTCGCTGTGTCCTCGTTCAGCACGCGTTGAGTCCAACGTCCTTTCCTCGCCCTGTGTCCTCGGGGATTTTCTCTTGGGTGCCGGGAAGGGGTCCCGAGGCGGCGCCGGCTCAGCCCTGGCACCGTCTCCAAACCTCCCCGGCTGCGCGGGGCGAGGGGTGCTGGCTGCTGCCGAAGGAGAGCCCGCAGCCTGTGCTGCCCCCCAAGAACGATGCCAGGGAGACCCCTGCATTGGGCGGGGGGGGCTCAGAAAGCCATAAAAAATCTGCGGGGCTGATCGGAGCCGGGCTGCCCCCTCGAGGGGCGTGGGATGGAGGAAAGCAGCCGGGTGCGCAGGGGGAAGACCTCGTGCCTGCTTCCCACCCCAAACCTCCGCCAAGCATGGGGGGGACGCTGAGCCGGGCACGCGGGGGGAGGTGGGGGGGCACGAGAGGAGCAGGGCTGCTGCGAGGCCAGGAGCTCTGCGCGATTGCCACGGCTTTTTTTGGGGAGGCAGGGCCAGTGCTGGAGATGCTGGCATGCCTCGCCGTGCACCGTGCCCGGGGACGCTCGGCACGCAGCGGGCTGATCCCGGCGCCCCATCTCTCCTGTCCCTTCTGCAGACCTGGGCACCCCCAGCCCCTGCGTGAGCGTGGAGTGCACCTTCGGGGCCACGTGCGTGGTGAAGAACCAGGAGCCCGTGTGCGAGTGCCAGCAGGTGTGCCAGGGCCGCTACGACCCCGTCTGCGGCAGCGACAACCGCACCTACGGCAACCCCTGCGAGCTCGACTCCATGGCCTGCGTCCTCCGCAGGGAGATCAGGGTGAAGCACAAGGGGCCCTGCGGTAAGGAGGTGCTCCCGGTGGGGCTGCTTGGGTGCATTTGTGCTTTGGGTGCTGCCGTGCGTGGGGAAAGGAGGGGAGAGTGGCATCGGTGCGCGTCCTCGCCCCTGGAGGATGCTGCTGGATGGTTTGGGATGCAGTGAGCTCGCCCCTGGAGGGTGCAGGATCCGTCCTCTTTCGCAGCAAGAGCTCTCATGTGCACCCGAGACCCACGTGCAGCTCTTCCATCTGCAAGCTCTCTGCTCGTGCCAGCGCAGCTTTGCCAGGCAGAAAGTGTTTGCACACAGGCAGAGCCCGTGCTGGCGGCGCTCAGCCCATCGCGCAATCTGCCGGGGTGCGCGGGCAGGGCTGGGCTCCTGCACTTTTGTCGAAATACTGCTGTTTTGCCCTCAGTCTGCAGGGTGGGGGTCGGGAGCCCTGTCTTTGTGCCTGCAGCTTGGTGTGGCACAGCCATGGCCCTGCCAAAACCGGCCTCGGTGCCTTCGAGTCGCTTCCCCTTCCTGCTGGGTGAAAGGAAAACGAGAAAAAAAAAAACAATCCGCAGGATCTCGGACCTGCACACGGGGAGCCTGCGGTGGATTTTGGAGCCCAGCCCGGTCCCGGGCTGGGGCTGTTCCCTTCCCTGCATGAAACCAGCCTCTGGATTTCCCCCCGTGGGTGCAGCAGGCGGCAGTGTCACCTGTGGGTCACATCCCCAGGAGCGCAGGGACGCCCCCCCAGGGTGCTGGGCAGGGAGGCAGCGGTGTCCCCGGGGAGCACCCGCACCCCGTTTTGGGAAGCAAATTGGCTTCGGGGCTTGCAGCCAAACCTCCCACCCTGCTGCCTTCCCATGCTCGAGTAGTGCCTCCCCTGTCCCCAGGAGCCTGCGCTCCGCGCCCCAGGGCCACCGCTAATTTATCAATCCCTTAATTGCACTCAGCCCCGCGTCCTCTCCCGCCTCCTGTTTAGCTGTAACAGCTTCCAGCGCCGGGGACGTTTCATCACGATTACTCCTGGCCCTGACGGCCTCTACCAGCACTTCTCCCCCCTCTGCCTCCCCCAGCCTCGCCTCCTTGGCCCAGCGAGGACCTGCGCAGGCGAGGGGGCTTCAGCGGGGATTTTATTTCAGCTCCGGAGCTTCGTCGGCGAGCGATGCCCTCCCTGCTGCTCTAACCTGCTTTTGTTTGTTTTTGTGGGTTTTTTTTTGTGCTCCTCGCCCGTGCAGACCGCTGTGGCAAGTGCCAGTTCGGGGCCATCTGCGAGGCGGAGACGGGGAGGTGCGTGTGCCCCACGGAGTGCGTGCCCTCCTCGCAGCCCGTCTGCGGCACCGACGGCAACACCTACGGCAGCGAGTGCGAGCTCCACGTCCGGGCGTGCACGCAGCAGAAGAACATCTTGGTGGCTGCCCAAGGCGACTGCAGTGAGTCTGGCAAGGTCCCCTTCGTCCCTCTTCTCGCTCCTTTCGGTGGCGTTTTGGGGAGAGGATGGTCAGACCCCCCCTCCCCACCCATCTGGGGTGCCTGGGCATGGCCACCCGAGGCTCCCCGGGTGTTCGTGGCCCTGTGGGAGGCACCCGAGACACCCCGGGTTGGGGACGGGTGGCTTTCTGCTTTGTCTGAGCCGAGCGAAGAAATTGGGCTACAAACATATTAATATGGGAAACTAAAACGGGAAGCACCGAGGGGCTGTTTGGTGGCGCAGATTCTGGCGGCTTTCCCTTCCCTCCGTCCCTGGGGGCTAACTCCTCTCTGCCTGCGCGTTCCCTCCCTACTCCCCATCCCGGGGAGCCGCCTGTGCTAATTTCTTAATGAATTAAAAGCCTCGCCTCGCTTCCTCGTTAGAACAACGTGACACGTTTTGCTGACAGCAGCCCTCCGAGCCCCATAAAACCCGCCCAGCCTGGCGCTGCGGGGCTGAGCGCGCGGACCCTCTCCGAATCCTGGAGAGGGGACTGACGGAGCCTGACCCCCCCCCCCCCCCCCCCCGGAGGGAATTAAATGGGATTTCTCACCCCGTGTCCCCACAGAGTCCTGCGGCGGCACGGTGTGCTCCTTCGGCAGCGTGTGCGCGGGGGGGCAGTGCGTGTGCCCCCGCTGCGAGGGGCAGCCCCCGGCCCCGGTGTGCGGCACCGACGGGCTCACCTACGGCAACCGCTGCGAGCTGCGGGCGGCCGCCTGCCAGCGCCAGCAGAGCATCGAGGTGGCCAGGATGGGGCCGTGCGAGGACGGTAGGTTTGCTGCCCGGCCCCGGGGGTGTGGGAGATGCGTGGCTGCTTGAATTTCGCCCTTCCCTGGGTTTATTCTGGAGGAGTGGCAGCGGTTTGGGGTGCTGGGCTGCTCGCTCCGCACGGGGCTGCTCCGTGTGGGGACCCTCCTGCGGGGTGCCTGAGGTCATCCTGCAATGCTCATCACCCCCCGGAGGGGATCTGCGCTCCCTGATGGTCCCAAATCCATTCCTCCGCTGGGATCATCCCAGCAGGGTTTGGGCAGCTGGGAAAAATCCTCCCCCAGGCTGCTTTTTCCGAATCCTTCCCCAAAAAAAAAAAACAGGGCAGAGCTGGGGAGGAGATCTGCTGTGGCATCCCCCATTGCTAGCCGTGATCCCGCTCCTTCAGCCCCATCCCTCACCCATCTCCGGGTGCTTTGGGAAAAGCACATCAGCACCACTCTGGAAGGAAGCTGGCAGCCCTCCGACTTTGCTTTGCTGGTGCTCAGCACCTCGCGAGCCCCCCGTGGGGGTTAACGCTGGCTGAGAGCTTAAACCTCTCCTAAACCTGGCCGCTGGGACGTGCCAGCCCGGCCAGCTGAGCTTCCCCAGCTCGTTGCGCTGGAAAAAAAATCCTCCGAGCATGGCAGGGCCCGGGGAGACGGCGAGGCAGAGCACGGTGTTTGATCACGGCCCTCCTTCGGGAGCTGCAGGTTGATGTCCCCCTGGGAGAAGATCTTAAATAATTCTCTGTGTAATGCCAGCTCCCAGCCTTTGATCGCTCAATAAAAAGGGGCAGGTTTTCCTTTTTTTGCTTTTTCGCTTCACTTCCCCCCCCCCCCCCCCTTTTTTTTTTTCCTTTTAATTAAAGAAGCCTTTGAAATCAGCAACATCTCTATTCTTGCTGCCGGAGCTCTGAGCATCTTTCGGAGAGGCAGCCAGGCCAGGGACAGGGTTTTTGTGTTGTTTGCCCGCCGAGCCAGGGATTTGCGCCTGGCTGGCCGTCGGAGCCAGCCCAGACCCATCCGTCCCTCTGCCCTGCGTGTCTGCGGTGGCGGCAGCAACCTCCCGGCTGAGCTGAGGGGACGAGATGATCTCCAAAGATCCCTTCCAAACCGAACTGTTCTGTAACTCCGGGCCTTTGAGGAGGTCAAACCTGCTGCGATGGGGATGGCGGGGGCTTTGAGGGGACGCCTTTTTCCCTCCCCCAGCCTTGCCCTAGTGGCCGGGACCCCCTCTCACCCCGAATTTCTTCCGCTCCAGAGTGCGGCTCGGGGGGCTCAGGCTCCGGCGACGGGAGCGAGTGCGAGCAGGAGCGGTGCCGGCAGTACGGGGGCTGGTGGGACGAGGACGCGGAGGACGACCGCTGCGTGTGCGACTTCACCTGCCTGGCGGTGCCGCGCAGCCCGGTGAGCACGCCGGGCACTTCTGGGCTCTCTCCAACCCTGTGGCCTCTCTCCACGTGCTTCCTGGGGCAGGAGAGGGGATCCAGGGGATGGGGAACCTGCCCTGAGCAGCTCCCTGCCTTTCCTGCCAGGTCTGTGGCTCTGACGGCGTGACCTACGCCAACGAGTGCGAGCTGAAGAAGACGCGGTGCGAAAAGCGCCAGGACCTCTACGTCACCAGCCAAGGAGCCTGCCGTGGTGAGACCCCGCACCGGTACCCTGGTGTCCCTGTTTTGTCCCCTGGCCAAAGCCAGGGCCCCACATCACCCCTTCCCCAGCATCCCCGCGAGGACCACGTGGCTTTGCAGGGACGCTGCCGGCTGCTCGATGCACGCGCTGGCTGCACTGCCCGGAGGCAGCCAAAGTAACCCACGTGCCTCTCTGCTTTCCTCCACAGCCCTGGCCACCACCCCGCCGCCTCTCCTGGTGGTGCACTGCAGCCAGACCATCTACGGGTGCTGCCCGGACAACAGCACCTTGGCGCTCGGCGTGGGCGCAGCGGGGTGCCCGAGTGAGTGGTGGTCATTTTTGGGGCACAGGGGGCCCTCAAGGGTGGCTGGAAGGCAGGGAGGGGATCCCTGGGGTCCCATCCCAGGGGCAACGAAGAAAGGTTGGCCCTCCTCGTTCCTCAGCTAGCGAGGGACTTCCAAAGGCTCAAAAAGCCTCTGTTTGTCCCCAGCTCCACGGGCAGCGTGTGCGCATGGAGGTGTGTGCGCACCCTTCGCCATCTCCTAGCGGTGACCTTCCAGGTCTAAGCCCCCTGCAATTCAGGAAGGTTGCTGAGGACTTGCCTGGTGCTGAGCCCATGCTGGACGCAGCAGAAGGTGCCCCCGGGGCCAGGCCGTGCCTTTTTGCGCCTTCATCCCATTGCTGGAAGCTGGGGCTGAACAGCACGAGCGATGCTGGGCTCTGCCTGAGTTGGGGCAGTGCCCTCAGGTTCCCCCGCGGACCTTCACCCCGGGACCCGTGACTGCTTGGTGACACCGTGCAGGGAGCTGGGCTGGCAAACGTTTCATTAATATTTATTAAATAATTACCGGAGTCGGGGCTGGAGCAGAAGGCCCGTTTTGAGAGGCATTAGCAGGCTGTTAACAGCTGAGGCTGCGCCCGCCTGTCGGGGAAACCCATCGCCCCGCGGAGACGTGACTCGAGCCGTGCCTGGGCCTGGCTAATGCCTGCCCGACGAGGGTGTAGCACTGCTCAAAGTGCCAAATAATTTAAAAAGCAGCAGCGTTCAGCCTCCCTCTCTTCCTGGGACCAAGAGGGGCCAGCCCAGACAGCGGGAGCAGGTCGGGGAGGAGACGGAGCGTCTCGCTTTCAGCATCGCCCTGGTGGCTCGTAGTGGTGCTCCTGTGCGTCCCTGGCTGTCCTGTCCCCTGCCCTTCCACCCGTGGGGACAGCTTCCCACCTCCCCTTCCACCCACAAGGGATCCCACTGGTTTCTGTCCCACCCGACTTGCTCTCCAGCTCTGTCCCGTGCCCCCTTTCCACCTCTCCCTGGGGATTAAGGGGGCGCCTCTCCGTCCATCTTCGGATCGCTTCCCTCCGCCGAGCTCCTAATTAATGAATTAATAATAAACCCCTAAGAGCTTCCTCCCCCTTTGATGTCAATGTGAAAGGAGCCATAGATGAGAGCAAAGCTAGCGGGTCCCTCCCTGGAGGTCCTGCCCCTTGCAGCTGGAGCAGGAGGAGGCTCTCAGCAGCACGGGTGGCTCCGTGCTCCCCGCGGCGGCTCCCGTCCTTGGCCAGGATTTATCCTCACGCCCTCTCTTCTTGCTCGCAGGCACCTGCCAGTGCAACCCCTACGGCTCCTACGGGGGGGCCTGCGACCCCACCACGGGGCAGTGCTCCTGCAAGCCGGGCGTGGGGGGCCTCAAGTGCGACCGCTGTGAGCCCGGCTTCTGGAATTTCCGCGGCATCGTCACCGACAGCAAGAGCGGCTGCACGCGTGAGTGCCGGCACCCCTCGGCCCGCGTCCCCCCCCCCCCGGCTGTTGGCGAGGCTCTGGGCATTGATTCAACATCACGCCACTTAAAAGTGGGAACCCTAATGCTGGTGCTGGCTGTTTCTGCAAAGAAACTCTCCGCAGGGACCGTGGTTTTGCCCGTTTCTTGCTGAAATTGCAGGGAGCTGGGTGATGGACATGGTGCCACTGTAGGGTAGGGATGCTCGGTGCTCCAGGCAAGCTCCTGGCTTCCTCCCCAGCTCCAGGAGCACCGACACGGCAGGATTCAGTAGGAGCAGATCGATGCCTGAAAGCTAAAACTAGAAACAAGCAGCTTTGTACCTGTGCTGCTGAACGGCTCCCCGAGCGCGCACATTGCTCGCTATTACCCGGAGCCTTTAAATCCAAGTCTTCGGGTCAGTGAGCACAGGGTAGCAGCCAGCGTCGTGGTCCCCCCCGCATCCTTCTCGTTTTTTGGAGGATTGACTGCTGCCAGCCCCCCACCCCCACCAGAACAACCTCTTCTTTTTCCCCTCCCCGCCCAGCCTGTAACTGCGACCCGGTGGGCTCGGTGCGCGACGACTGCGAGCAGATGACGGGGCTGTGCTCCTGCAAGACGGGAATCACCGGCATGAAGTGCAACCAGTGCCCCAACGGCAGCAAGCTGGGCATGACCGGCTGCGAGAAAGGTGCGGGAGCCACGGGCCAGAGGGACACGTGGGGACAGAGGTGCTGCTCTGCCGAGTCCCTGGGTGGGGAGAGGGGGTTGGATCCAGCATAGCCTCTTGGCTTTGGTTATGGGTTTGTTTTAAGGTTGGCACACGGTTCTTATCATCGTTTCCTCCTTCTCTCCCTACCCCAGACCCATCGGCCCCAAAATCCTGCGAGGAAATGAGCTGCGAGTTCGGCGCCTCCTGCGTGGAGGTGAACGGCTTTGCGCACTGCGAGTGCCCGTCCCCGCTCTGCTCCGAGGCCAACATGACCAAGGTTGGGGGCATCGCCGAGGGGCTCAGCTGGGCTGCGGGCGCAGGGACGCGTGGCTGGGTTGGTGGTGCCAGGCTCGGGACTTCGAGGCCTCCCCCTGCCCACCGGGAGCGGGCACTGTCCTCGCCGCATGGTTTGGGGACATGCCAGTCGGGGGTGTCCCCGGCATTGGACATCGGTGACACCTCTGAGCTGCTCTGCTCCAGGGAATTCGGGGACAGGTTTATTTTGCCCGGGGTTTAGCAGAGAACAGACGCAGCTCACGCCTTGCTCCGTTACCCTGCTAGGTGTGTGGCTCCGATGGTGTCACCTACGGGGACCAGTGCCAGCTGCAGACCATCGCGTGCCGGCAGGGGCAGCTCATCACGGTGAAGCACACGGGGCAGTGCCACGGTGAGTGCCTGCTGTCCCCAGCGCCGGGACAGGGCCACCTCCGTGCCCTGAGGCTGCTCCCGGCCCCGGCGCTGCCTCCTCCTGCGCTGCCCCTGCTTTGCACCGTCGCGGACAGCATTTCCCAAACCTGCCCTTCCTCACCTCGTTCTCTCGCTGCTCCTCGCAGAGTCCATCACCCACACGAGCCACTCGGCGCCTCCCACGCCGCTGCCCACCCTGCCCTTGGACAAACTCATCCTTCCTCCGCCGCTGCAGCTGAGCACCCGGGCTCCAGAGCCCACCGAGCTGGCCAGCAGCCCCCCGCTGACGGAAGAAGCCAAGCCCACCCCGAGAGCTCACCCTACGGCGAGGCGCATCACCACGGCCAGGCCGGCCACCACGCCCTGGATGACCCACGGGGCGGCGAAGACCACCGTCCGCCCTCTGGCCACTTCTCCGGTGGTCCTGGCCACCACCCAGCCCGCCTACGTGGAATCGGGCAGCGCCGAGGGCAGCGGGGACCAGGAGATGGGCACCAGCGGAGACCAGGAGGCCAGCGGGGCTGGCTCTGCCGGTGAGCGGGCGCTTCGGGGCTCCGGAGCTCAGCATCCCCGTGGTCTGACGGATTTGAGGTCCTTAAGGTTCTCCTTCATGCCCTGCAGGGGAAGAGGAGGTGGAAGAAAGCCAGGTAACCCCCACGCCGGCCATCGAGAGGGCAACGTGCTACAACACCCCTCTCGGGTGCTGCTCCGACGGCAAGACGGCCGCCGCCGACGCAGAGGGGAGCAACTGTCCGGGTGAGTCGGTGCTCGGGGCCGGGCGCCCTTTGTGGGGCTCTGAGTCGGGCTGAGCTCTTCCAGGTCCCGAGCTGGTGCCGGCGTTGTCCACGTGGATGTGCTGGAGCCGTGGTGGCCAGCGGGCGTTGTGTCCCTCGCCACGGTCCCCAGCGGCCAGCCACGTGTGCGCTCGGTGGTTTTCTTTGTTTAGGTGACCTGTTTCTCCCTCGATTATCACAGCCTTCAAACTCTCACCGTTTTTTTTTTTTTTATTTTTTGGGCGCATTCCTGGCACGCAGCGGGGACGAGGGAATTGGTTGGATTCCCTTTTACCTGGCTTGAGGGCTGCAGAGGGGGCTGGGCATAGCAGGACCAGCCCAGTGCCAGGACAGGAGGGAGAGCCGCTGGGGTGCTGGTGACTGGTGCTGGGCTCCCCGGGGCCGTGTGCTGCTGTTCCACGGCGTCCGTGGCAAGGAGACACAGAGACACCTGTGCTCCTATGGAGTATTGGCCCCCACGTGCATACATTCACCCTAAAAATGCTGCACTGGGGCCATTTCCCAGGCGTCTCCTCTTTGAGGTCCTCCTGACGGGCCCTATACCCTTGGGCGTCCCCTTTTCCTTTGCACCCCGCAATAAAAGGAGCTCTGAACCTCTTTATCCACGTACCCCCAGCAGGGATCTCCTTGAGGCAGCTCCGACAGCTTCCCAGGAAGGCACCCACAACCTCGGGGAGGTTTTTAGGTTTCTCCAGGCTGGCCGCAGCCTGCTGGCGGGCTCTCCCCCCGCCTCTCCCGGCCCAGAGCCCGCGTTTCGCCCCGCCGTGCCCCGCGTTGCATGCGCGCGTGCGCTCCCGCCGCGATGCCCTGTGTGCTGCTCTGGCTAACGTCTTTCTCTTGTTACTCAGCCGGTGCAGGGGGGCTGCTGCTCTCTCCGGGCCGGAGCTCAGAGGAAACCGTATGGTAAAAGCTGCCATCTCCAGCCTGGTCTTTGCCATCCGCTCCAGCACCCTCTGATACTAATCCTCCATGGCGCTCTCCCAGACCCATCCAGACTAACCCCGACTCTGGCACTACCCGCACACTGCCATCCCCCGTGCCTCCCCCCTCCCCCCCAGGGACTCGAAACGCTCCTCGCGGCTCTCAGCCCCACGCCTGCCCCCTCCCCGCGAGCCGGCTAAAGGGCTTTGTCTTGTCTGCCCTCCCTCCCCTTAGCTACCAAAGTCTTCCAAGGAGTGCTCATCTTGGAGGAGGTGGAAGGCCAGGAGCTCTTCTACACCCCCGAGATGGCTGACCCCAAGTCGGAGCTCTTCGGGGAGACAGCCAGGAGCATCGAGAGCGCGGTGAGTCCTGGTCGGAAGGCTGCCGAGGGCCCTTCTGGGCTTGGCAAGAGAAAAGAGGACCCCGCAGTTCGGGGCAGCCACCCCACAGAGGCAGGGGCCAGGCGCTGCGCCCTGGGTGCGCCAGCATCACCCCCGCTGCCCCGGGTCCCCCGCTTCGCCTTTCCGTGCTCAGTGACTTCTTCGTTGCTTTCCATCACACGAGAGCACAGAGACCCGTTTGCAGAAGGCTCCTTGGAGGAGCACCACCCCGTGTTCTTTTGGTTTTATTTCTTTTTAGATGAATTTAGCCTGCAGAGGCTGGGGGCAAGCACGGCACCTCTCCGGGATCTCGATGGTGGGGCTGTCCAAAAGGAGGCTCTGCCTAACACCCTGGGTTTTCCAAAGCTGTAACTCCACGAAAAGCCTGTAGACAAATACACGTCCCACGTCCCTTTGCCCTTCTGGTTCAGCTACACAGCTTGGGATTAAAAACAATCCGGTCTCCCACCTTCAAAGATCAGGCCCCCGCGTCGCCAGCTCCTGGAGCAGGGGGGCTCGGAGCTCTGTGTGTCTGGGCACGCCGAGGAAGCCCTGAGTGGGGTAACAACATCATAGCGTAGCTTGCAGCGTGGTTCAGTAAATAAAAAGCATCCCTGCGAGGAGACTTACATTTTTAGAGCTGCTTCCACGCTGCACTGGAAGCCGGCAGGTCCCTGGTGCACCCATATAGGCAGGTGTGCGCCTGGCACATGGACCATATGGTTCGTTCAGTTCTCTGTCACAAAATCAATATTTCCCAACACAATGGTGGCTTTTATCCGAAGACCCAAACCCGCTCACAAAAGGCTTCGTGCCCTGGTTCATCCCCTTTCCCCTCCGAGGCCAGGGGAAGGCGGTGGTGGCCTCCAGCTGCGAGGGGTGCTGGTGCCATCCCAAAATTCTCCTCGCAATGGTTTTAATGCAAACCCAGCTGGGCAGAAACCAAGAAGACCTGCTGAGACCCCAAAGCTTTTGCTGAAGGAACCTACGCCCATGCCCTGGGTCTCCCCAGTGATCAGTTTGTCTCTCCTCCCCTCCGTCAGCTGGATGAGCTGTTCCGCAGCTCCGACGTCAGGAAGGATTTCAAGAGCATCCGTGTGCGGGACCTGGGGCAGAGCAGCGCTGTCCGTGTCATCGTGGAGTCCCACTTTGACCCAGGTAAGACCCTTCCCGGCGATGATCCCTCATCAGCCTGGGGACGGGGCATCACTCCCAGTGCCAGAAACCAGCACGGGCACCAAAAAGCCCCATAAAAATTAGCCAGGGGTGGGCCTTTTGTCCAGAAAATGAAGAGGTGCTGGGAGGAGCTGTGCCTGCACGGCTGGAAGCATTTTTTTAGGGCACATCGCAGGGAGGTCGGGAAGGGAAAGCTGCTGGGCATCCTCACGCTCGTCTCCCTCTTTTCTCCTCCTGGCTGTGAGCAGCCACTTCCTACACGGCAGCGGACGTCCAGGCGGCCCTGCTGAAGCAGATCCGAGCTTCCAAGAAGAAAACCATCCTGGTGAAGAGGCCCCAGCAGGAGCACGTCAAATTCATGGACTTTGGTGAGCCCCCTGCCCATGGGGTAGGCACAGTGGGGACCCCCCCGGGCAGAGCCCAGCCTCGCTGCGGGCTCTGGAGAGGGCAGGACGTGGGCTCCCCTCCTTTGGTGCACACCACGGCCGGCAGAGCCTCCAACCAGCCTCCCCTCTGCCTCCTCACCCCAAAGCCGACCTCCTGTCCCCCCCTCCGGAGCACCTTGCAAAGCCCCAACCCCTCCCTGCTCTTTGCTGCCTTCCAGACTGGATCCCCAGGCTCTTCACCACCACCGTCACCACCACCACGGCCACCACCATGGCCCCGGCCACCACCCGCCGGTACACCACGGCCTCCGCAGCCACCACGGCCCACGGCTTGCGCCAGGACACCGCGGCTCGAGCCAGCACCAAGCTGCCCGGCCCCCTGAGCACCCGGAGACCCAGCTCCACGCTGCCCGCCGCCCCCCGCCGCAAACACCCCGGCACCAAGAAGCCGCCGCGCCCCTGCGACTCCCACCCCTGCCTGCACGGGGGCACCTGTGAGGACGACGGGCAGGACTTCACCTGCAGCTGCCCGGCGGGCAAAGGGGGGGCCGTCTGCGAGAAACGTAGGTGAAAAGTAGGAGAAACGGGCAACGACATCCTTTTATTTTCCGGCAGAGCAGCCTTCGGGGTGTCAGCAGCGGGTGCGTGTCCGTGGGATGGCGTGGGAAGTGGGGACAGCGAGGTCCCCCCAGAAAAGCAGGGAAGGGATTTTCTTAAGGCTTTTTGTTCCAAAATTTGGGCTCCAAGGATGCAGAGAGGATACAGATGGGCAAGTACAGCCTGTTTTCTGGCACGATCTCCCCAAGTATTCTGGGGCTGGTGCAGGGATGCTGCTCCAGCCTGCGCTGGCGGCTTGGGCATGGAGAGATGCGGGGCACCATCAAACCCAGCCCACAAGTGCTGGTGCTGCAGGGGTCGCTTGAACCAGCATTACCCCTGCCCAAAGCAGGCTGTGCGAGCTGTAAGAGGCAAGGTTTAAAGGGGAGAAGGTGCCAGGAGCAATTTCTCACTGGCTGTGCCGTCGCACTGCGCTGAGCACGGGGATGGTGAGCTCCGTGCCAGTCCTGTTCCTTTTAACAGGGCTCGTCCTTCCAGATCCCTTTGAAAATCTCAGCTGCGATAAATAAAAGCCCGGGGTGCTGAGCGTAAATCTGCCACGCAGGGTCGGGCAGATAGAAGTGGTTGGGGAGCAGGGAAGGGAGCCGCAAGGAGCGGAGGTGTGGAGCACGGGGACCCTGGGTGCATGGAGCTGGCGGGGGGGACACCACAGAAATATGGAGGAGGCAGCCCCATGAAGCCTGGGGGTGATCTTTTTGGGGCTTGCCATCACCAGAGGTGTTGGGGGCCACCAGTCCTGATGTCTGGGAGGCTTTTATCCCCTCTCCATCCTCATTTCCGTCCTCTGCTTCATCCCCTTTTCCTTTTCCCCCCCCGGCAGCGATCCGGTACTTCATCCCTAGCTTTGGCGGCAAGTCCTACCTGGCCTTCAAGACGATGAAGGCGTACCACACCGTGCGCATCGCCATCGAGTTCAGGACCGTGGAGCTCAGCGGGCTGCTGCTCTACAACGGGCAGAGCCACGGCAAGGACTTCATCTCCCTGGCGCTGGTCGGCGGCTTCGTGGAGCTCCGGTGCGTGCCCTCGTCCCCCGTCCCGGTGGCGCAGGCTGCCGGGTTAAGGGACGGTAGCATTAAATGGTCAAGAGGATGAATGTGTTCTTTTTTCCCGGTGTACTAGGAATATTTAAGGGGATTCGTTGCCTTTTGGCGCTTTTCAAGGGAATTAATTTGCTTGTTTCGGTTTGAATTTTGAAAAGCTGAGAGGCGTGGGAGGGTGGTTTCTGGGCAAGCGAGAGCTCTTTTTTTTTTGGCACCCTTCTGGCACCGGGAGAAGAAATTCAGGAGGGAAAAAAAAAAAAAAAGAGAGAAAAGCCCCGGGAATCCGAGCTGAAATAGCTGAAATTACATTTCCAGTTCCCAAAAGGCACGGATTCGAGGTGAGGTGAGATAGAAGGAAGAGCTCTGGAGACCCCAAAATCCAGACAGGATTTTGGGCAAGTGGAGAGGGTGCTGCATGCTCCCAGCATTTCCAGGCTGTGGCCATGAGCATCCCCGTCCTCCCCTCCAGGTTTAACACCGGCTCCGGCACCGGCGTGGTGACCAGCAAGGTCCGCGTGGAGCCCGGCAAGTGGCACCAGCTGGTGGTGAACCGCAACCGGCGCAGCGGTGTGCTGGCCGTGGACGGCGAGCCCCACGTCGGCGGGGAGAGCCCGCCCGGCACCGACGGCCTCAACCTCGACACCGACCTCTTCGTCGGGGGAGCACCCGAGGACCAAATGGCCACGTGAGCAGGGGGAACGCTGCGGGGTGGGGGGCATCCCTGGGGGGAGAGCATTGCTGAGGGGCGAGCATCCCTTGTGGGGTGCAGTATCCATGGTGTGGGGTTCAGTATCCATGGTGTGGGGTGCAGCATCCCTGGTGGGATACAGCATCCCTGGTGGGGTGCAGCACCCCTGGTGTGGGGTGTATCACCCCTGGTGGAGTGCAGTAACTATGCTGGGGTACATCATCACTTGTGGGGTGCAGCATCCCTGGTGTGGGGTGCATCTCCCCTGGAGGGGTGCAGCATCCATGCTGGGGTGCAGAATCCTGGTGGGCTGCAGCATCCTGGGGGGCTGCAGCATCCCTAGTGGGGATCAGTGTCCTCCAAGAGTCACTTCTCCGATTTATTCCCCTGAAAGCACCACCCAAGTGCATGTGGGGTCCCCCCGTATTTTCCCCCCAGCCCACCGTGCGCCCTCTCCCCCTCAGGGTGGCGGAGCGCACGGCGGCTACGAGCGGCCTGAAGGGCTGCGTCCGCCTCCTGGACGTGAACAACCAGCTGTACGACCTGCGGGAGAAAGGCAGCGACGCGCTCTACGGCAGCGGGGTGGGCGAGTGCGGCAACGACCCCTGCCACCCCAACCCCTGCCACCACGGCGGCATCTGCCACGTCAAGGAGGCCGAGATGTTCCACTGCGAGTGTCTGCACACCTACACCGGTACGGGGAGGGGGGGGGGGTTGCTGGGGGGTCCTGGTGCTGCTGGGTGGTCCTGAGGGGTCCCAGAGGTTTTGGGGTCGCGGGGAGCAGCAGTGGGAGGAGGAGGATGCGGCGAAGTGTTGGCAGTGATTCCCGAAAGTGTAGGATAAAGTCATGTCCAACGGAGATGGAAGCGGTTTTGGGCACAGAGTGCACGAGACAAGGGTGCATTTTATGGGGTCTGTCCCCAAAAACTCCCCCTGTATTTTAAGGCAGCTCAGTGCACTGTGGCATGGGCCATACAGCTGTCCTTTTGTGGGGTCAGCTGCGGGGGGCTGCTGGGGCTGCGTGAACCCAACCTGGGATGGGACAAAAAGTTTGGCAGGGCCACCAGGAGACCTCCCGTCCTGCGCGCACCCCGGAATTAGGGGGTGTCTCTGGCCATATCGTGCCCGCCGGCCCTTCGGGGTGCTGACGTGACCCCTTGTGCCGCAGGTCCGACGTGTGCCGACGAGCGGAACCCGTGCGAGCCGACGCCGTGCCACGTCTCCGCCACCTGCCTGGTGCTGCCGGAGGGGGGATCCATGTGCGCCTGTCCCATGGGGCGCGAAGGGGACTTCTGCGAGCGAGGTGGGCCGGGAACGGCAGGGCGGCGGGGCTGGGGCTCTGATTTCCCAAAGCCGGGAGCCTTTGCTCGCTGGCTGGGGCTGCTCTGCCTCCTCTTCCTCACCGCTCCCTCGCTTGTGCTCAGTGACGGAGCAGGACCTCACCATGCCCTTCCTCCCGGAGTTCAACGGCTTCTCCTACCTGGAGCTGAGCGGGCTGCAGAGCTTCGTTCCCGACCTGCAGTAAGTGCTCGGCCGCGTGTCACTGGCGATGAAACCGTCGGGGTTTTGTCCGCAGGACCCCAAATTGCCAGAATTGCTGTGCCGAGGTGTGGTGGGCTGGAGGAGCCGGCACTGCTGGCTGCCATCCTGAAGGTGGCAGAGGCACGGCAGGTCCTCCCGCGGGCTTGGACGGGCGGCAGACGCCTTTGGGGTGGAGGAAAGGAGCGCGCGGGCAGCCGGTTCGGAGGGTATCCGTCATCCTTCTGCCCCCAGGGACAAAATGTCCATGGAAGTGGTGTTCCTGGCCAAGAGCCCGAGTGGCATGATCTTCTACAACGGGCAGAAGACCGACGGCAAGGGGGACTTTGTGTCCTTGGCCTTACACGACGGCTACCTGGAGTACAGATACGACCTGGGCAAAGGGGCGGCCGTGCTCAGGTAGGGGGGGCTGGGAGCAGGGGGCTGGGGGCAGCAGGCAGGGGAAGGGGCACGGGGGGCTTCCCGTGGCCAGCACTGGCCCCAGGGGCTGAGCCCATCCCTGTGAGGGTGTGATCCGGCGTTGGCACACGGCAGGGCTCTCACCCACGTTTTCTCCTCCCTTCTCCCCGCCAGGAGCAAGGAGCCAGTTCCCCTCAACACCTGGATTAGCGTTTTGTTGGAGAGGAACGGGCGCAAGGGGGTGATGAGGATCAACAGCGGCGAGAGGGTGATGGGAGAGTCACCGGTACGTCCACGGGGCGGGGGGAGACGGTCGGAGCTCTCCGGGCTTCTTACCCCGCTCTGCACCCGCCTGAAACGAGCTGGGAAGTGCTCAGAGCCGTGGGCTTTTCACCCCCCGGAGGGGTGAGAAGGGTGGAGGAGGAGTGCGTGGAGGGGGAGCTGGGGACCTGGGAGAGGAGGATGCTGCGGGACAGCAGCCGTGCGCCTTGCCAGCGCCTCGTCCCTCCTTGTCCCCCCACCATGCAGAGCTTTGCAGGGGACACGGCCGCTCCGGCTCTCAGAGTCCCTTTTCGTGACTCCTGGAGCCCTTTTCCACGACTCTCAGAGCCCTTTTCCACAACTCTCGGAGCCCCTTTGCGCGCACGCAGGAAGAAGCCACCGAGCAGCGATAGCCCGACCCCTCTCCTGCTGCCGAATCCCTCCTTCCCTGCTCTGTTCCCACACCAGCAGCTTGCCTCTGGCCTCTCGCCGTGCTCCTGTCCGTGCACAAGCCGTGGCTCTGGGGATGCCAGCCCCGGCCACCCGCTGCCCCCTGCAGCCCCCTGCCCCCCGCCAGCGGCAGCCCTGCATGTTACGACGTTACCCACTGACCTCCCGTTTCTCTCTCTTTCTCTCTCTCTCCCTCTGATTTGTATTTTTCCCTCCCCTGCTGTCTGGATCCCAGAAATCCCGTAAGGTACAGATAAGTATCACCCGCCACCTCCATCCCATCTGCCATCGGCACGTCGCTCTCTGTTTTCCATCCAGACCCCTACCCCTGCTCCCTTCCCCTCGGACCGAGCAGCTGTAGGACCCCCGTAGCTTAGAGACACTCGTTCCCTCTCCCTCCATCCATCTCCAGCCAGTCGTTGCATTTCGTTGTTGTTATTTTGGAAGCATTTCAATTAATCCGGTCATGTTCCTCGCGTTAACTCCACGAAGCATTAGCTAGCGACTCACGTAACCGCATCCCCGGAGCCCTCCGGGGGGCAAAGGAGGGGACGCAGCTCCTGCTGTGGGGCTGCGGGGTCTCCGTCCCCAAATCCGGGTGATCTCCGTCCCCAAATCCGGGTGATCTCCGTCCCCAAATCCGGGGGTCTCCGTCCCCAAATCCCAGCTGTTTGCTGCAGGGGACCTGCAGCACGCGGGTGAATCCCAGCTGGATCCCTTTGCTACGAGTTTGGGTTCAAGCAGCAGCCCCGGTGAGACAGGAGCTATATTTCTTCACCTGTCGCACAAATCCCGAGACCTCCACGCCCGAGAGCATCCGAGCATCGTCTCCCCAAATTAAATTTGCAGGAAAATCCTTCCCTGGCTCTCCTGCTGCCGGGCGAGACCTGCAGCTGGAGGTTTTTTGGAGCTCCTCAGCCCCTTTCGACCTCCTCTGGTGCCAGATGTGCGGCGCTCGCCCGCTCTCCATGGTCCGTGGTGGCCCTTTGGTGGCCCACGGCTACCGGTGGCCAGCTGGGACAGGACAGGGGCTGCACCTGCGAGCCCAGGGGCTTGGAGGTGGCTGCGGTGCCCCGGCCAGACGTGCCTGGGGATGTACCCTGGAGGGTGGAGGCTGGTCCCGTAGCGAGGCCTCACATCTCCCGTCTCGCCGTGTCTCCTCGCCAGGTGCCCCACACCTTCCTGAACCTGAAGGAGCCGTTCTACGTGGGGGGAGCCCCCGATTTCAGCAAGCTGGCTCGAGCGGCCGCCATCTCCTCGGGCTTCAGCGGAGCCGTGCAGAGGGTAGGGCCCCTCCGGGCAGCTTGGTGAGGGTGTCTGGGTGCTGGGGGTGCCGTCCACACGGGGGATTTGCACATCCCAAGGAGCACGTCGGGCCGGGAACGGCAGGAGGAGAGGCAGGGACGTGCCATGGGGACGCAGGGGGCGAGGGCTGACCCTGTGCTTCCCCCTTGGCAGATCTCCGTCAAGGGGGTGCCCGTGCTGAAGGAGCCCAACATCCGCAGCGCCATCGAGATCTCCCCCTTCCGAGCCCACCCCTGCACCCAGAAGCCCAACCCCTGCCAGAACGGGGGTACCTGCAGCCCCCGGCTGGAGAGCTACGAGTGTGCCTGCCAGAGGGGCTTCTCCGGGGCTCACTGCGAGAAAGGTGAGGCCGGAGGGGCTGGGACCCCCACCGCAACCCCAGGGCTGCAGCGTGCTCCTGGGGGGTGCTGGTGGCGGCAGGATGCTAACCCCAGCCCCTGCTCCGTGCTCAGAGATTTGTGTTACGCAGGAGCCATGGCTCCTGGCCGCAGGGGTCCCTTTTCCCTTCCCTCCCCGAGTCGTGCCCGCCACCAAGCCCCCAGGTTCCTCCCCGATTTCAGCCAGGAAGCCACCGAAAGCTGTGGCTTCAGGTCGGCTGGCTGCAAAAACAGGAACCTGCTCCGAGCTCGCCAGCTCTAAAGCCCCAGTAAAACTTCTCCAGGGGCTGGCTCGGTGCTGGCATGTCCCCGGGGACGGCAGGTCTGTGCCTGCCCGGGATAAAGGGGGGTTTTCCTGGCCTGGCCGTGCCCGGGTGCCTGACGGCTCTGCTTTTTCCCCCCTCCAGTGATCATCGAGAAGGCAGCTGGAGACGCCGAGGCCATCGCTTTTGACGGCAGGACGTACATGGAGTACCACAACGCCGTGACCAAGAGGTAACGCTGAGCTGAGCCACGGCCAGGAGGAGGAGTCGGGGTTTTGGCAGGAGCAACGACGGGGCTGAAGGATGCCCAAAAGCAGTGCCCAAAGGGGGGGACGAGCCAAACCACGGCTGGGACCCCCCAGTTCCAGCCGGTAAAAAGCTGCCCCGATGGCAGAGCAGCGCCTGGCCAGCGTCAGGCCTGGGTGCTCTGCCTCTTTTTTGGGGGGGCACGGCTTGGTTTGGGGTGGGACGAGGCTGGACGTGGTGATGCCCAGCCCCACGGTGCTGAGCGGGGGGGCTGCGCTCCCTCCCTCGCCCCCTGCGACCCTCCCCGTTCCGGCGCTGTGCCCGAGGGCAGCGTCTGCGTCCCGTCTGTCGCTCTGTCTGTCTGTCTGTCTCTTCTCAGTGTCCCTGTCTCTTTCATTTCCAAGCCACCTGACCAATGAGATCCCCGCGTAAGTACAGCCCGTGCCCCCCCCCCCCCCCCGGGCTCCCCCCACCAGCACCCTGACCCCAGCCCACCCGTGGGGCAGGCGTGGGGGCACTCGCCGGGGGCTGCCGTGGGTGGGATCCCCGCTTCGGGGCAAGGACCTCGCAGCTCTGCTGGCTCTCAGGGGGCTGCAGGAGGGGTGTGATTCCCCTTTGCTGCGGGGAGATGTTGTCCCAGCTGCAGTTCAGCCTTCAGACGGGTGAGCACGGAGGAGGAAAGGGCTCGGGGTGAACCCCTCCCATCAGCAGCAAAGCGTTGGAGAGGGAAATGAGCGGGGCTAGACCTGCCTTGGCTTCCCAGCATGAGCTTTGATTGTTATAGATATTATATATTATTATAAAACGGATGCATCCAGCCTGGCCTTGCTGGGGAAGCCTTCCCGAGTCCTTGGACGTGTGCTCCATGCCACCCCTCGCCATGTGCAGCACAGCACAGGGAGCAGCAGGAGGGCTCGGGCAGGGGTTAGAGAGGCAGCACCGAGGAGCCACGAGCCTGCAGCCCAGCAGAAAGCTGCTGCCTTTTGCGTCCTGCCCCTGGTGGGGAAGGTGGCCCTTCCCAGCCGCTCCCCACCTGAGCCAGCCTGTGCCCGTTTCGGCCGTGCGTGCCCCGTCCTGCAAAGGGAGCTCAGCGCTCCTCCCCGGGTCCCTCAGCCGGGATTTTGGCAGCTGGGGCCCTGAAGGGCTCCTTGGACTGCCCATAAAAAGTTATCCCTTCTTCCCGGGGACAGCCAGCGGGAGTGCCTGGGGCAGGATTAATGCTCCAGTTGCTCCCTGGGCGCTGCCGGCCACGACATGCCCGTACATTTTGTCTCGAACGCACATTTTTATCCCCACGGATGGCCGGAGCTGGCTGCGGCGCTGGAGCCCCAAACGCCTGCAGGCAGTGCCAGCAGCACAGCTGTGGCTCTGGGTTTCCCCTTCTCCGCGCACTGACTCAGAGCAGCCTTACGTGACCGTTCCCATCCCAAAGAGCCGGCCGGGGGCCGCACAGGACCAAGGGGTCCCTTCCCCAGCACCACTTTTCCCATCCCCTGCCCCATCCCTTGCCGCGCACCCCAGCGGCACAGCGCGGGGGAGCTGGGTGACCCAGGGGCGGATTTGCTTGGTGACATGGTGGTGACATGCTAGTGCCCTCCCCGGCTAAAGCAGCGACTTGCAAACCCCCCCGGCTGGCTTAAAGCTCAGCCCCGAGGACCGCGGGGGTCCGGGCTCCCTGCTGGTCGGTGCTGGGTGGGTGGGCAGGGTTTCCCCGCGCCGCCCTGCGCTTATGGCACGCTCCCCTTTCTTCCCGCATCTTAAGTCCTGATGAGGACTACCCCGCCGAGCCCAGGTGAGTCCGTGCCAGGCTTCCAGCTTGTTCGCCGTGCTCTGCTGTCACCCTGCGTGTCTGTGTGTCTGTGTGTGCTCCGTGTGTCCCTGCTCCGGGCTTTTTATCCCTAAGGGATCCGGCTCCGAACACGATGAGGGCGAACACGGAGGGAGCTCCAGCAGGGGAGCAGCAGCTCCGGCTCTGCCCCTTGCTCCTGGGGGGTGTAGGAAGGCAAAAATGGGTGAGGGGGAGGCTGGGGCACACGGTGCCCTTGTCCAGCAGTGTCCCTTGGGAATAAAAAGCCGCCTGTGTTGTCCTGTCCGTGTGCACGTGTCGGCAGCGTGGTGGAGCAGCCCCCGAGGGCGGATGGTGACTCCGCGTGGCCGGTGGCCAAAAAAAGGCTTCTGTTCCAGAAGGGACTGAGCAAAGACGAGGAGGCCAGCGTGGGGAAAATCCTGTCCTTCATTCCTCACTTGATGAGAAGTGCTGTGTCCAGGAGGGAGAAGGTTTTGCTGCCTCTGGACACTCTCCATCCCCCTGGGTTCCCGTTGGGTTTTGGTCAAGCCAGCCTGGGGTGCCGCAGCTTGCAGGGCTCGGTGCCTCCACAGTGGGCAAAATGGGGGCAGTAGCCCCAGGCTGTGACTTGGGAGATTCAATTTGTTTTTTTGGGGGGAAAATAAAATCATCCTCAAGGGAACTGGGCAGCTCCTGCCCTGGTCTCTGCATCCCCGGTGCCTCCATGCTCAGGAGGGCAGAGCCCAGGTGCCCCCACCTGTCTCTGGCACCAATTTTATGGGTGGGAGCTGGGTCGGGGACCCTCTCTTAGACCCCACAGGCTCACACTTTTGCAGCCGTGTTTTAACCCTTCTCCCTGTCCTCCCACCTCCCGGCGCAGCGAGAAGGCCCTGCAGTCCAACCGCTTCGAGCTGAGCATCAAAACGGAGGCCACGCAGGGCCTGATCCTGTGGAGCGGGAAGGGGCTGGAGCGCTCCGACTACATCGCCCTCGCCATCGTC
Organism: Stictonetta naevosa; assembly: GCA_011074415.1. Classification (NCBI taxonomy): domain Eukaryota; kingdom Metazoa; phylum Chordata; class Aves; order Anseriformes; family Anatidae; genus Stictonetta; species Stictonetta naevosa. Next base: position 3,373,479 of record CM021717.1, on the reverse strand, counting down.
GACGGCTTCGTGCAGATGACCTACGACCTGGGCTCCAAGCCCGTCGTCCTACGCTCCACGGTCCCCGTCAACACCAACCGCTGGGTTCACATCAAAGCCTCCAGGTGGGAAGGGTGGCAGGGCCACCGCGGGTGGCTCCGGGATGTGCCAGCGGTGACTTAGGGTCAAGAGCCTGAGTCACGGCTTTGGCCCCGCTCCCGGGGGTCCCCGGGGGTCACCGCTCTCCTGGGATAAGAATAGAGGAGAGGCATGTGGGCAATGGGGCGCGTGCTGCGACACGCCTGCCCGAAATTCTGGGAAGTGCCAACGGGACGGGCTTGGGGAGGTGCGGAGGGTTCGTGCCTTCTCTTTGGGTTGGCGGAGGATCCGGCACGCTGCTCGGCCCCGCGCTCGGGTGGCACGGGGAGTGGTGGCTGGCTGGCGTGCCAGGGATTTCTGCCCCTCAGGGGAGATTTCTGCCCCTGGGGGGGGGATTTCTGCCCCTTGGGGGGGATCCAGGGGGGGATTTGGGGGTGTGTGGTGTGGGCAGGGTGCACCAAAGCATCCAGTTGGGGTGCAGCAGCCCATGGAGATTTGCTCCGGGCTGCTGACGGATCTTGCAGAAAGCCCACGGGTATTTTTTCTAGGGGTAATTTTTTTCCTCTGGGGTGGTTAATCTGTCTCTCCTTCCCTCCCCGCCGGAGCAGGGTGCAGAGAGAAGGTTCCCTGCAAGTCGGCAACGAAGCCCCCGTCGCTGGCTCCTCTCCGCTCGGCGCCACGCAGCTGGACACGGACGGGGCCCTGTGGCTGGGTACGTGGGGGCACGCAGGGGGAACCCCCCTGGCTGGGATGTGGGGCTCCCCAGCTTGTTCCGACGGGATCCTTGCCCCCCCGGGTGGCTTTGCCACGTTTGACCTTCCAGAAGCATCTCTTCTCCCGGTCTAAATTTGGAGCTTCAGGTCTAACGTGGCTTACAGAGCGTCCATATCCAAAAACGCAGCCTCGCCCCTGAGTAGGCAGCATCCCAGATGCTATTCCTGGTGCTGAAACCAGCCTAGAAGTGACGGGGAAAGCAATTTTTTTTCCATGAGAAGCTTTGGCTTGGCTTCCCCACAGGCTCTACCAGAAGGCTTTGTGTTTGATCAACCTCAACGCGAAGTATTTTGGGATGAACCGATACCTAAAAACGCATGTTACCATTTTAAGCGTCTTTAGGAAACCTGCATGTGTTGGGTGGAACTGGTAATAATAACGATAAAGATAACGATAACAACGAGGATGATGATGATGATAATATGTAATGTAATAATTCCGGCCAGTTTTTCGAGACTGGTTCCCAGGTGCGTGCTGCTGGCTGGGCAGGGTGCTGGGGCGCGGCGGCGTGCCTGCTGTCCTCGCACCCCCAGCTCTGCTTTCTCTCTCTCGCAGGGGGGATGGAGAAGCTCAGCGTGGCGCACAAGCTGCCCAAGGCTTACAGCACCGGCTTTGTTGGCTGTATACGGGACGTGGTTGTCGACCGCCAGGAACTGCATCTGGTGGAGGACGCTTTAAACAACCCCACGATATTACACTGCTCAGCCAAATAGACCCCCAGGGACCCTTCCTTCTCCTTCCCTCCCTCCTGCCTATTGCTGTAATTATTTTCTATTTTTGTAAACTTATTGCTTTTTATATTTTTGGGGGGGGAAAGGGAGGGAAAAGGGGGGGGGAGGAAACACCTTTTTTTTGGGTTATTTGTTCGGTTGCAGTCTCTCCAGGTCGGTCAGACTCTAAGCAAGCAGCAGCAACAAAGACCAAACCTTGAACCAAGTCTCCAAGAAGTGACAGAAGAACTTCCCCATTGCACCCGCGTTGTAAATCTCATCCATACTTGAAGCTTCTTCTTTTTTATTTTTTATTTTTTTTTTGCCCCTCCTTACTTGCGTTCTTGGGTCGTTGTTCACGCCGCGGGGGGGTAAAGGTTGCCGGTGCTGGCAAGCCCTTGGTGGCTTGGCTACTTGCCTTTCTCAGGCCTGGCCCCAAAGCCCCTTTTTGTGTGCTGGCTGAGCTGGGATGTGGCCGTCGCGTGGGGATGGCCCCACTGCTCCGGGGCCTGGCTCTGGCGAGCCTTCTCCCAGCCCCGTGTTCGCCCCATCCCCCTCTTCCCCCCCTTCCTCTCACTCTAATTTATGTGTGTAAGGATCTCAAGTGCTTTTCTCCTTTATGCTCTGTTCAAATCAGGGATGCCATGCACTGGAAGAGAGACCAAGGTCTGCTCTGAGCAGGCACGAAAGCATTGCTCTTTGGTTGTCGTGTGACTGTGTGCTGGACTGAGAAGGGGCTGCGGGAGAGATTTGGGTTTCTCTGTTGGCTCTCCTCCTCCTCTTCCTCTTGGACACATGCAGAAGCAGCTGTGAAACCTCACTTCCACGCTTTGCCTTTATCCAGCCACGTCCTAACCTCCTGCTTGCCCTGGCCGCTCTTCCCAGAGCTGCCCCGTACCACACGCTGCCCTCCCGTGCGCCGCTGAGCGCTTGCAGCACCTCTCCGAGAGCCGGGAGCGCTCTCCCTGCACCACAAACGGGCTGCGAGGGGATGGGATCAGGTCCCTTTCCACTCAAAAAAATATCTCTCGGACCTGTCCTTCCCTGGCCCATGTCCTTTTCGCATCTTGACCTGAAGCTTTTGCAACACCCGGTGCTACGTGGGCGCTTCCACGCCGCCACCGAAGCCCCTCTGGATGCCACAGCCCAGCAGCAGCAGCTCTGATGGAAACGGGCACGGCGGGCGGCTGGGCGGGAGAGTTTGGGAGGTTTTAAACTCTTGTCTTCCCCCATGAAAGTCCTAAAAGTGATGCCACGCTGCCAGCTGCACGGCCAGCGTGTGCGCTTGGGTGGATGGATGTTGTGAGTGCCTGTGAGCCTGCACACACGTGGGTGCAAACACCGCGTCTCCTCCGCGCGGGAGGAAAGCAAAGGGATGGTGGATATGAAAGAAAAGACCCCCTGCTCTCAGGTTCCTTCTTTGTGGGAAGAAATTCCTGCTGCTGCCTCGCATCTGTGTCCCCTTGCCACCACGGTGTCCCCATCCGTGGCATTGCTTTGTGCCCAGCCTCCTTCACGGAGCGCACAGGATTAGCTGGAAGGACCCCGCCAGCTATTGCATGGTGCTGGGTGTCCCGGGGGTGATGGTTTTGCATTTTTCGCACAAATTCCCAGCTCACCTTCTGGTTTCCCTTCCCTCTCCGAGTGCTGTTTCCAAGCGCTGACCTTCGAGCCGTGAGAAGTCAAATCGCTTTTCTCAGGGCGAGCTCTGAACACGGATGTAATGAAGGGGAACAGCACAGTAGCAAACCACTCAGCCAGCTTTTTCTTTTTATTATTATTATTATTTTTTAATTTAAAGGCTGCCTGGGCTCCGTTTCAGAAGTCAGAACCATTCACCTGCAGGGCACGTACAAAAGATGTGCCCAGCACCTCAACCAGCCCCGTTCTGCGGTTCCCTTTTCAGGGGGCAGGGTGATGCTTAGCGAGGCAGGGCTGCTGGTGGTCCTTGCCGGAGTTTCTTCTCTTCCCTCCTTCTTCCCATTTTTTTTCCCTCCATCTCCTCCATCATCAATCAAAATCCTCAATTTCCTCGATCAATTCCTCTTGAAATTTTCCTGCCGCCCAAGAAAACAAAACCATAGCAGCACCTGCCCCCATCCCAGAGAAACCTGGGTGAAGTCTGCTTTAAGCTTATGTCATTCCCCTAAAATTGTGTTAAATATGAGAGAAGGGATGTGTTAGAGGGGATATCGTGCCCTTGGCGAGAAGAGGACACCCGAATTTGTGTGTGTGTGTGTGTGTGTGTGGCAATCCCACATTTTAAGTGGCTGCCGCGTATAGGCAGTGTGGGATGTATATAGACAGGCCAGGATGGGGGGGGGGGGAACATTTTGATTGGGATGTGCAGAAAGCCAGGGGCTGTCTGGGGGTGTCAGATAGGGTGGGAGGACTTGCGAGACCCTCGAGTGGTGTTTGGAGCACGGGGACTGAGCTGGAGATGCGACCGTGCCGGCTGGGGCTGGGGGTGCAGAGGGAGGGGGGCACGCACGGAGGAAGCTGCTGATTTTCCACAATGCCACTGAAATGAAGCCAGGGTCACTGCAAAAAAAAAAAAAACAAAAAAAGAAAAAAGAAAAAAAAATCAAAAACAAAAAAGCCAACACAAACTCTGTCTGCTTTTGCTGGGGCTTGGAAATGCCTTAAAACAGGACGTCGCGTCCTCGTGGTCGAGCATCTTGAACCAAGGTCAGATTCAGCAGTGCTCCCTAGGGGCCATGCACTTAACTTGGGCTTTATTTTTAATAGCATTTATATCATGTATGTACATAAAAAAAAAAAAAGACATTGAAGTTTTTTTTTTTTTCCTTTTTTTTTTTTTTTTTAATTTTGATGTCCACGTGGCTTCATTTATAGGGTAAATTAATGACCGTTGTGAACTGCTGTATGAATTCTGAAGGGCAATGCACAGTAGAGGAGCAGCATGATATAACCATTACTAACTTGTGTCTTTCGTCAATCACCATGAAATAAAGTTTGAGAACTATTAAAGATGTTTTTAAGGGGCCTGGTGCTTTTTTATTCTTTCCTGTGCGCCCCGCTTGCTCCCTGTCCGTGCAGGTGCCTGCTGCGTTTTCTCCATCCTGGCTCTCTGTGGGTGCCACCCAGTGCTCGTAGCCAGAGATTTGGGGGCTTTATCCTCCTCTCACCATCTGATTTTACTCTGAATGTGTCCACCTGTCCAAATACACCCTAGCTTTTCCTTCCCATGCGTGCTTTTATTACCTCCTGGGCTGCAATTCCAGCGGGGGTTTGGCACGGTGCCGTGCCCACACGACCCAAGCGCTGCTCCCGCAGCCTGCCTCTCTCCACCAGCCACATCCCCCGGGGTTTTGCCCTCTGCAAGCTGAGGAGCCCTGGAAAGGCAGCCGCCAGCGTATCTATATGCAAGCAGGATGTGGTTTTTGAGACGTCCCAGCACCCAGGTTCCTGCTCCCAGCGGGTCTCGGCGGGGCCTCTCCAGCCCCTGGCGCTTCGCCGCGCTGCAGGGCCAGGAGCTTCGAGGAGCTTCGCCCCGTCGAGGGCTCGTGCAAGGTGATGGGACGTGTGGCCATTTGGGAGGCAGCTAATTTGGCACAGCGAGTCCTGATACCCACCGCCGACGCGCATTTGATCGCTGTCTGCAGCGGCTCCGCAGGAACCGGCTTGTCGGCTCCCCACGGCAAACAATGGGGCCAGTGTTAGCGCAGCCACGGGGCTTGCACAACTCACCACCGGGGCCGTGTTTCGCTCCAGATCAGCCTCCTGGTGCCGCGTCTTCTCGACAATGACCTTATTATGCTCCAGCAGGCACGGGCTTGCAAAGTCAGTGCCTCTTTCCCAGGCTGGCCGCCAGCTCGCTGCGGAGCGGGAGGAGAAAAAGCTGGCGTTGTCTCGGCCAGAAGGAAAAGCTGCGCTCTGACAGCTGGATGTGTGGCTGCTTTTTCTTTTTTTTTTTTTTTAACTACACGCTGGAAAAACCCTTTGTGAGGGGAAAGAGGAAGGAAAGAAGGGGAAGAGCCGCGCTGGGGGCACGCTTGGGCAGGCAGCAGGAGTGACTCAGGGGAATGGTGCGGCCAGGCTCGCTGGATGCCCCGGGCAGCCTGCTCAGCACCCTCGGGAGCACGGCGTGTGCGTGGCAGGCCTGGCAGCCCGGGTCTGCTCTCCCTGGGGGCGAGGGGACTTCATGGTGAGAGGGCACTTGGGGCTGGATGGTCCTGTCCATCCCCAGGGATGTTTTTCCCTGCTCGGCTGCAACACAGCCCGGGATGGCAGCTTCCCCCCCCCTTGCACCGTGTGCTGCCCATCTGCTAAAGCAGCACAAAAAAACCATCGCAGCGATGCACCTCCGCGTCTCCAGATTGGGAAACGGGACAATTCGGGGAGAAAAGGGGCTGCAGTGTTTGCAGGCGGACAGTTTGAGCCGTGGACAGGAGGTCCCTGCGATGCGCGGGTGCCCAGCCGGCCCTGCGGAGGAGCAAGCAAGGGGGTCAGCCTGTGCCTGCCTCGGGGTTCGGGAGGGAATTACAAGTGATTTTGAGCAGCACTGGGTGCTCTGGGTGACTGCCACAGCTTAAGCAGGATTTTTAGGAGCTGTCCTCACTGCAGGCACTGAAGGCACTCCCCCGGCCCAGGTGCACGCTCTGTAATTTCAACACAACCATCGCACCTCCCAAGGAGCAGGTGCCCCCAGCGGCCACCTGGCGGCCAGAAATGGGGCAGAAAACCCCTTTTTGGGGGACGCAGAGCAGGGCAAGAGCCCGGCCGGCCCCAAAGCCTCTTCAAGCCAGACAGCGACCGAGACAGAGCCGGGGACGGAGCAGAGGGGTCACGCAGACAGAGCCGCAGTGTGGCTGCTCACAATGAGCTCTCAGTGCTGCGAAAGGAGCCCCCGGTCAGAGGGGGGGGGACACACACAGGGCTCCTTGGTATCGGGGTCTCTACTCGCCCCCTGTGCTCCTCGCAGCCCCGGGAGCCATCCGGAGGCACGAGGGGCAGGGATGCAGCCCGGCAGCCCGCTGCCAGCTCCCCGGGTATTCCCCGAACAGCCGCGGAATTCGCTGAGTCTTATTATAGTTAGAAATTGCTATTTTTGCCGCTACAGCCGGGCCGGCCCGGGGGGGGGGGGGGGGGGGGGGGTAGGTGGATGTGTGCTGTTTGTTTCTCCCTCTCGGACAGCTGGTTTGGTTTTCTCACCCAGCGTTCACGAAAGGTGCCAGATTCAGGGCACGCGTTTGGGGGCAATTTCTGCCTTTTCCGTCGATTTGATGCGAGTTGGTTGAAAACAGCTGAATGTACGTTTCCGATGGCAAAACGAGCCCCGTTTGCACAAACCCTCCCATACACCCAGCACCCCTGCCCCAACTGCAGCTTGGGGTCACCACCTCCACCCCCCCCCCCCACTTTTGGGACCCCTCCTGGGACCACCGGGACACGAAGGCAGCCCCCAGCTGGGGATAACAGCGAACGGCGCCAGGGCTCGCCGGATGGTGCCCGGTGCCATTTTTGGGGTGGTTTTTCTTATTTTTCTCGGGTTTGTATTAATTTTTTCGGTGGTTTTCGGAGCCAAAACCAGGCTGCCGGGAGGAGGCCGGAGGCCAGGGGTGGACTGGAGGCTGGCCGGGGAGGAGGCTGCGCCCCCCGACGGGACACCCTGGGGGTGCCCAAATTACCCCGGGGGTGCCCAAATTGCCCCCGGGGGTGGCCAAACTGCCCCGGGGGGTGTCTCTCCGTGTCCCCCCCCCCCCGCCCTCCCCGGTCAGGGGCGGGGCAGAGGGCGGGGATTCCCTCACGTCACAGGGAGGGGTTTCCCGGGAGCCCGGCCGCCCCGCCGGGGTGCGGCGGCGGCAGCAGCGCGGTGCGGAGCGGTGCGGAGCGGTGCTGAGCCATGACCTCCCGCAGGTAAGGGGCTGGGGGCTGCCTCCACACCCCCCTCTGGCACCCGCCCCCCCCCCCCCCCCC